>RCUC01156879.1:0-56604 GCA_003697995.1 Taxidea taxus jeffersonii | reverse complement strand
AAAAAAAAAAGGATATAGGGTCAGAATAACAAATGAGAAAACTATCGGTCACTTTCATCCTATATAAGATCCAAGAACATTAACAGAATGGAGTGGAAATAAACAACTAATCAATAGATGTTTCATCTCTAAAGCTGATAAATTTGCTCTCTGATTGCCTGGTACAAGAGACAGTGTCCAAGTTTCCTTCCAAGGTTTCTTGTTTAAAGAGTGGAGTAGACAATTGTGTGACTAAGTCCACATGGAAATTAAAAATGAAGTTGTCCCATAAAGTGACAGGAAAATGGGAAAAAAGAATGGGAATGTTGTCAACTTTTAGTATGTTAAGTGTGAAGTACCTGCTCAAAGTTTTATGTAGAAAACCAACAATTATAAATCTGTACTACAAAAGGATGTTCCAATGAGTTAATATTGTAAAATAATTCAAGAAAAGTAGAAATTATTTAAAATTAGTGGGGGTGAATAAGGTAGGAAAAAAACAGAACTAGACAATACCTTACTGTAAGTGGCAGGCACATTTTGTTTTCTATCTTCTGTCCATTTTCTTTCCAAAATAATCCAAATTTTATTTGGAGCATATATTTTCTAGACTAAAAAAAATAACACAAAGAAAAACTGATTTATGGGTCTCTCCAAACAACAATAACTGTGTGACATAATATTAATCCATGCTATGTAAGAAGGTGTGTTCTAGGTGGGGATTTCAGAAAAATTGTATCCCTCTTTTTTAAAGATTTTATTTATTTATTTGACAGCCAGAGATCACAAATAGGCAGACAGGCAGGCAGAGAGAGAGGGGGAAGCAGGCTTCCTGCCAAGCAGAGAGCCCCATACAGGGCTCGATCCCAGAACCCTGAGATCGTGACCCGAGCTGAAGGCAGAGGCTTAACCCACTGAACCACCCAGGTGCCCGGAAAAACTGTATTCCTAATGAAAAAGGCCAAGTCATCTATCTCAAAATATTGATTTCATCCTTTCTTAGTATTCTCTGAAATGTTAAAATGGTGCTAGATATAGAACAACCAACTTGTGAACACAAAGAAAGCCACAGGCTGATGATATAAAAAGAAACAAAATCTAGGAACTTGAGAGCAGTGAAGGGTTGCTGTACAAGTGACAAAAATAATTCCACAAAGGGGTGTCTGGGTGGCTCAGTCCCTTAAGCGTCTGCCTTTGGCTTATGTCATGATACTGGGTTCCTGAGATCAAGCCCCACATTGGGGTCCCTGCTCTCTCCTTCTCTCTCTCTCCCTCTCTCTCTCTCTCTCTCTCTCTCTGTTGCATGTGTGTGTGCCCACACACTCTGTCTCCCTCTCTCAAATAAATAAAATCTCAAGTAATAACAATAATAATAATAATAATAATAATTCCACTTAGCTCTTCAAGATAAAGGTAATGGGTTCTTCCTCTCCTCTCCCTGGATTCTTCCCTTCTTACAGGAAACATGAGATCTCTGGACCAGAGAAAAACCTATTTATTACTCAGAGCACATCAGTGCATGTTCCTTTGTTCTCCAACCTCTGTAAGGTGATCCAATGAAGTCATGACGCCACTCTTCACATGCAACAAGTTTGCACAACAAGAGAGCAGCTCCAAAATTATAACCCTCAGACCTTGTATAAGTCAACTAGTACAACTTTCCCTTCTCCTCTTCAGAGAGAATAAGAGATTCAGTACTTTACTCTATAAACTAATCTTACCCAGGAGGGGAGGAAAATGTCTAGTTTCGCATAGAATGTAGTACAATAGATCCAGATGAGATGATTATCTAAATTTCTCTGAAGCTGTACAATAATTCTAGCTTCCGAGGTGTATTAGTTTTCTCTTGCTTCTCCAACAAACTACCACATGTTGAGTTGTTTAAAATAACAGAAATATTTTATAGTGTTGTGGGTCAAAATCTAATGCAGATTTCAGTAGGCTAAAATCAAGTTGTTAGCAGGATTATAGTCCTTTCTAGAGAATCTAAGAAATAATCTATTTTCTTGCCTTTTCTAACTATTAAAGTCTGAACGTTGGATCATGGCTCCATTTTGTTTCCAGAGTAAACAGTGGTTGCTCTTATTTCCTTTTACTTTTTTTTCCCCTTCTCTTTCTCTTATTGGATTATTCTGACCTTGGATTTTCTGTCTCCCTTTTATACATTTACTCACAATTCGGCTGAGCTCGCACAAATGATATAGATCAATCTGCATTTTGAGATAACTTGATTAGCAGTCTCAATTTTATCTTTAAATCCTCTTTTTGGGGGTGCCTGGGTGGCTCAGTCAGTTAAAGCCTCTGCCTTCAGCTCAGATCATGATCCCAGGGTCCTGGGACCTAGCCCCACATCGTGCTCCTTGTTCTGCCGGAATCCTGCTTCTCCTTCTCCCACTCCCCCTGCTTATGTTCCCTCTCTCACTGAGTGTGTGTGTCTCTCTCTCAGACAAAGATATAAAATGTTTATAAATAAATAAATAATAAATAAACCCTCTTTTGACATGTAATATAACATACTTTCAAATATGAGGATAAGGAAAAGGACATTATTGGAAGCCATTCTGCTTACCACACATGGAGTGTTTGCTAGCCAACAGTTTACTAATACTGTTTACTCAAGAAGCCCAGTCTGTAAATTAAGTGAAAATATTCATAGAGAATTGTCTTTTTAAAAAATCAGCTTAGGGGTGCCTGGGTGGCTCAGTGGGTTAAAGCCTCTGCCTTCGGCTCAGGTCATGATCTCAGGGCCCTGTGATGGAGCCCCGCATCGTGCTCTCTGCTCAGCGGGGAGCCTGCTTCCTCCTCTCTCTCTGCTTGCCTCTCTGCCTACTTGGGATCTCTGTCTGTCAAATAAATAAATAAAATCTTAAAAAAAAATAAAAAATAAAAAATCAGCTTTGTATGTATATATACATGTATGCATGTATTTTAAAAATCAGCACTCTCTCACATCCACACACACGAGTGTGTGTGTATGTATATATATACATACATTTATATATATAAAATGAGGTTAATTAGAGAGTCATTGCATATGGAATTACTGCTAAGGCCCTTTAATATTACAGTTCACAGGGCTTAGGAGGAGTCCACAGAAGAGATGAAGGCAAGAGAGGGAGTGCGGAGTGCAGAGTGAAGGTTAAGGATTAAGCAAGATTGTGGTCTCTTGAAAGCTAAATGAAAAAACTGAAAGAGAAGGAAATGATCAACTTTTTTTAATGCTGTCAGTAGGTCAAGTGAGATGTGGATTGAGAAACAACCATCAAATTTGGTAGCCTAAAAGTAATATACTATCTAATAAAGGATATTGGGATAGGCTATAGCTTTAGTAGTTCATAGCATTTATCATGCTATCCCTATTAATTTGACTTTTTAATAGTCAAATTATTAGGGATAATAATTAGGGATAATAGTCAAATTATACCTATTAATTTGACTTTTTAATAGTCAAATTAATAGGGATAATAACAAGTTAACAAATAACAACTTAACATGTTAAGTCACATTTCTATCTCATTCCATGTTTATATTGTTATCCAAATTTTCTTGATCACAAAACTCACTAGGAAAAACATTATAAAAATCATATGAGGTTAATAAAACACAAAAGCAATTGAGAACTATGAATAAAGCTTTATAAAAACAAATCACAAGCATGGTGTTTATAAAATCCCAGTAATTATATAGCAAAAATCTCTTTAGGTTTAGTTTTAAAAATTCAGACAGCAATTTTATTGGGAACATTGGGGGGTAATTGTTTACTATTTACATTTTGTTAGCTCCACAATGTTTATAATTTTTGCAAAGGCTATCATTAATTTAGCAGTTAGTTAATCATATAGGACCTTTATTCTTTTACTGTAGTTTTTGAATGTCGTGATGGAATAATTGCTGTTGGGTTATTACACATAGAGATAGTTAAAAGTCACACAAAATTCTTTTATGTATTTGTTCACAAATAAATATTTTTATATGCCATAAAATACTGTTTATTATGATATCTAAAGCACATTTAGATGATAACCCTTTTAAAAACTACTTTTGTCTTTGAGATTTATAATTTTAAAACCAAAAGAAAGCAAAAATGACAGTCTTCAGTGAATACCGGAAACTGTTTTTTTCTTTAATTATTTTAAATTATTTTATTTTTTTAAAATAATTTTGAAATCATTATTTTTTAAAGACTCTTTTTTTGTTGTTTTTAAATATTTTATTTATTTACTTGACAGAGATCACAAGCAGGCAGAGAGGCAGGCAGAGAGAGAGGGGAAGCAGGCTCCCCGCTGAGCAGAGAGCCTTATGTGGGGCTGCACCCCAGGACCCTGAGATCATGACCTGAGCCAAAGGCAGATTAACCCATTAAGCCACCCAGGTGCCCCTAAATCATTATTTTAAATGAATTACAGGTTTAACAGGAAACATTCATTGATTACATTTATTTCTTCCAAGACTCCAAATGCTAGGAACAGGAAAGGGACACATCTCTCATTGACTTCTTTATGGTATTGTTTTCCATAAATCTTAATTTAGAAAGCAACCAAAGAGAAAATAAATAATGAAGTGAAGGTTGGATTTTGGAGAAATGTAAAGCAAAGGCCATACCTTTCTTTTTCTAGAAGAGAGTGTCATATTAAGGATAGAAAGCCATGGATCATAGATATGTTTCATTAAAAAATATTTCATTTTTTTGTTGAATGATATATAAATGCAAGTATATTAATATGTAAGACTAGAAAAACATATATGCCATATTATTCTTTAGCAGAAAATAGAGCTTACTACACAGTTTTATCTTTTATATTTAAGCTAAGCCACCATTCATTTTGAAGAACTACTTAAAAGGAGAAATTAATATAAATTTGTAAAATACAAAAAAAATCACATAGTATTAAATAATTGTCTCAATTATAAAATAAAATGCTGACAAATTTAGACATGGGGCACTTTTATAATTCAGGATTAGCAAATTTTACTGTAGAAATATTCAAAATTGAATTGTCATTAATTTTATAAATACTACTCTCCTTTGCTTATCCTTTCTGCAAAAAAATAGAAATGTTTTGTGGCTGTCTTTGCCAATGTTTTGAAATTATTGTTCGCCTGTGTTTTTTAACATGTTTTTAAAAATGTGCTCCTTTAAAAAACAAATTATAGTGTTGATAATAACATGATAATGAAAACATGGGTGGCTAATATTATGACTTCCTTTTATTTTTTTAAATTTTATTGTGATAAATGCACATAACATATTTACCATTTAAAGCATTTTTGAGTGTACTATTCAGTAATATACAGTACATTCCTGTTGTTGTGCAACCATCACCCTATCTCCAGAACTTTTTTTTGCAAAACTGAAACTCTCCTCACATGAAGCAACTCCTCCATTATTGCATCCCTCCAGTCCCTGGCAGCCACCAGTCTACTTTATGTTCCCATGATTTTGATTATTCTAATTACCCATGTAAGTGGAATCATACAGTCTTTGTCTTTTTGTGACTAGTTTACTTTACTTAGCATAATGTCCTCAAGGTCTAGCTTATTATGGGATATGTTAGAGTTTCCCCCTTTTAAAGGTCAAAGAATATTCCCTCATATGTATGTGCTATTTTGCTTCTCCTTTTATTTGATGATGGATTCGTGGGTTGCTTCTGCATTTTCGCTATTGCAAAAAAACTGCTATAAAAATGAGTGTACAGATATCTCTTTAAGATTGTGCCTTTAACTTTTGGGTGTATACATAAGAAGTGCAATTGCTAGATCATATGGTAATTTTATTTTTTAATTTTTTGAGAAATCACTGTACTGCTTTTCACAGTAGGTCTAACATTTTGCAACACCACCAATAGTACACAATAGTCCCAATTCTCTACACCCTTGCCAACACTTGCCATTTATTTATTTTTTAATAGTAGACTTTCTGATGAATGTGAGACAATATCCCATTGTAGTTTTGATTTGCATTTCCCCCCATGATTCATGATGTTGAGTATCTTCTTGTGTATGTATTTGCCACTTGTATATCTCCTTTGGAGAAATGCATATTTTAGTCTTTTAACCATTTTTGAACTGAGCTTTGTAGTTGTTTCTGAGTTTTAGAAGTTCTTTATACAACAGATATAAGTTTTGCAAAATTTTCTACTATTTGTGGACTTCTCTTTTATTCTGTTGATAGTATATTTTGATGAACATTAAAAAATAATGAATTTTTTTTCTTTTTTTACTCCTACCTTTGGTGTTACATACAAGAAATCATGCCAAGTTTCTGCTGCAAAGTTCTTTTCTCTATGTTTTTTCCTAAGAGTTTTATAGTTTGAGGTATTACATTTAAGCCATGGATCCATTTTGAGTTAATTTTTGTACACAGTGTTAGGGAAGTTTCAACTTTATTCCTTTGAAAGTAAATATTCAGTTTTCCAAGCACCAATTGTTGAAAACACTGTCCTTTCTCCCATTAATGGGCTTAACACCACTGACAAAAGACAAGGGTTTAACGTCAGGCTGTCACTTATATTCCATTGCTCTATATACCCATTTTTATGCCATTACCAAATTATTTTGATCATTGCAACTTTGTAGTAAGTTTTGAAATTAGGAAGTTTGAGTCCTCTAATTTTATTCTTCTTAAAATTTTCTTTGTTGGGGCACCTGGGTGGCTCAGTGGGTTAATCCTCTGCCCTTAGCTCAGGTCATGATCTCAGGGTCCTGGAATTGAGCTCTGCTTCAGGCTCTCTGCTCAGCAGGGAGCCTGCTTCCCTTCCTCTCTCTCTGCCTGCCTCTCTGCTTACTTGTGATCTGTCAAATAAATAAATAAAATCTTTATTTTTTTTTCTTTGTTTACTTGGTGTCCTTGAGGTTCCATATGAATTTTAGAATGATTATTTCTATTTTTGCAAGGGACATCATTGGGTTTTTAATAGGGATCACACTGAATCTGTAAATTACTTTTGGTAGTATTGATATCTTAATAATATCAAACTTTCCAGTCTATAAACATGGGATGTGATATGGAATGACATGGTTATTATGTCCTCTTTAATTTCTTTCAGCAATGTTTTGTAGTTTTCATTATGTAAGTCTTTTCCTCCTTGTTTAATTCCTGTTGTATTCTTTTAGATTCTACTGTATTTTTTTTTAATTTTTTTAAATTTATTTGACTGAGAGAGGGAACACCAGCAGGGGGAATGGGAATGGGAGAAGCAGGCTTCCCACTGAGCAGGGAACCTGATGTGAGGCTTGATCCCAGGACTCTGGAATCATGACCTGAGCAGAAGGCAGAAGCTTAAGGACTGAGCCACATAATTTCCTTCTTACTGTTTTTTGTTAGTGTATACAAATGCAGCTGATTTTCTTGTGTTCAGTTTCCTGCTACCTAGCTGAATTTGTTTATTAGGTTGTAGCAATTTTCTTTTGGAAACTTGAAGATTCTATACAGATAATATCATGTCACCTTCAAACAGACACATGTTCTTCCTCATTTCCAGTTTGGATGCCTTTTCTTTCTTTTTCTTGATTAATTGCTCTGGGTAGCACTTCCAGCATTATGTTGAATATAAGTGCTGAAAGCAGGAATCCTTGCCTTGTTTCTGATCTTGGGGGAAAAGCAGTCTTTTTTCATTGAATATGATGCTTCCTCTGTGTTTCTCACATATGACTTTTATTAGGCTGAGGTAGTTTCTTTGTATTCCTATTTTATTGTGCATTTTCATCACTAAAGGGTGTGAAATTTTGTCAAATACAAATTATCAAAAATTTAATGACATTTTAAAAAATACCCTAGTTTCTTTGCAACCTACGTATGGCTTACCTGTGCCCCTTATGCAGTCCTTAGTAGGCAGAAATTCAGGTGCTGGTGGGATCTCAGATCTCATCTGAGGCTTAAGGATTTCTTCCAACCTCATTGATTGTTGGCAGAATTCATTTTCGTTATAAGATGTATGCTTCTGTTTATGTTTTATTGCTAGTTGCTTGTTGGAGAACTGTTTTCAAGTCTTAAAAGCTTTCTTCATATCCTTGCCATGTATCCTTCTCATAAACAAGTCCCAACATGATTATTTGCTTCCTTCTAGCCCAGACAGTTGATGATAACAGCTTCACGCTATCTCTTTTAGGGGTTGTCCACTAGGGATGACCTCCAATTTGATCAACTCAGTCAACCAATTATGGAATTAGTTATATATGCAAAATCTAATTTACTATAAAGTGCTTGATATCACATCATATTTATATGTCTTACCAACACTCAAAAACTGGAGATTTTATAGGGCATGTGTACCAAAGTATAGGGATCTCATATCCATTTAAGAAAGCTACCTGCCAGAATTTGAGAAGCAAGAATTAACACCTATAATGGGTTGACATACTTCAAATAGGCATATAAAGAAAATGAAGAGAGCATAATTATACTTTAAGAAATGTGTTTGTCAAATTTATGGATTCCTAGGACTATAGTGAATTCTTTGGGATATTGATAAACATAGAGAAAGAAACAATCAAGTAGTTATTCTATTTTTCTTATACAGTTTTATTTTCAACTTAACCAAATAGATGATGATAGAAAGTTCTTCAGTGAAGAATTCTAAGTAATAAACTCAGAATGAATGACAGACTTAGAAAGATATCTTTTTGTAAATGTTAATGAAATAATCTAGGAAACTATCATTAATGACTGTAAAACAAGTTGCTGAAAGATTTGTGCAAAAATTGTGAATAGATAAAGTTGACAACTCCTAAGCTCATTGATTCACACTAATAGCACAAAAATCAGGATGATCACACAGAATGTGTCTCCTGAATAACGCAATAAGGATTTTACAAAATAGTCCATACATTTGTTTCTCCCAATGAATTGGATTTCACCATATTCTAGCTTCTAAGCCTAAATATCATTATATGGAATAATGAGGAGCACTATGACGATACAAGTTTCTAAATCAAGAATGTAAGATAGTCTACAGAATAAATGACTAGTTTGATCTACAAAAAGTGACAAGAAATAAAGAGATAAGAATTTCTATGAACTAGAAGATATTTAAAAGATAGCAACCTAATGTAGTGTATGGGTTACTCTGGATCCTGATTCAGAAACCAAACATAAAAATGCATTTATGAGATATTTAGAAAAGCTTAAACATGGAAAAGAATTAGATATTAAGGACTTAGTTTGCATTTTTTTACATATGTTTTTGTAACATAATTTATGTTACATATGTTACCCTAAAAATAAACCTATCTTTTAGGGTTACTCACTGAGGAATTTGCAGGTTAATATAATAATGCTTTGAAATGGAAATGAATAGATAAAACCAGATTAGTGATATGTTGACAACTTCTGAAGCCAGATGGTGTGTAACCAGGATCCATTATTCTATTCCCTCTAGTCTTTAGTACATTGGAAAAATAAATCCATAGCCAGTGATTTTTTGGATTTAGTTCACTGGCCATATTTTGCTGAATTATACACTGAAATAATATCAACTCATTGGTAAGGATTGATTAAAAACAATACTGGTGACAGTTCAGGTTTTAAAATCTTTTTTTTTAATAATACCTTGTAATAAGCTTTGTTGGAATTTGAAATTATAAAATTGATATTATGACTGTTGTAAAGAATCTTCCAGACAAGAAATGGTATAAAACACACACATGCACACATACATACACACACACTTACATACAAATGAACAACAGATTTAGTTTTTTTTAATATGTTCAGCCTCAAAACATTCATACTGATTTGTGCTGCAGTGCTATCCACTTTTTATAGATTTGAGATGTCACAGCAAGTCTAAATTGATATTTTCTACCTAGATACTTTTGTTTATTGAATCAAGTTGAATTATACTGCCTATTAATTATAATTCAGACATTATAATCTGTTTTCAGGTATGACAACCAGAAAGGAAGAGATATTTTTGTTCTATTTAGTTTAGGTTTTAAAAATAAATGGTTATTAGTAGCATAAAGGAAAATTAACCTATTGTAATAAGAGTTCAAAACAAAACACTGGTCTTGTTCCAGTAAGCTAATTACTGAACATGGAAGTTTATGGATGCATGGGAAAGGACAGGGATTTCTTGGCAGGAAGGGGCCCAAGCACCTGTGAAAGTGTCCACATGCCAAGTGAGAGGAATTTTGTGGCCAGAACAGAGTCTGAGAAATTAGTCTAGTGACCATCCAATATGAATTCCTGTCCAAGTCTTAGTAAGCACTTAAAATAGAAATTTTAAAAAGTCATCACTGAGATATTTGAAATTTCAAGTAATTATTTAGCTTATTTAACTAGACAAAGTGAAACCAAACACACTTAAACATGTTGAGTGATGGAAAAAGTTTCCCCACATACTAGCTGTGCAGTTTTGTTAGGAAATGTCATTAACAGAATATTATTTGGGGAGATGTCATTAGGATACAAGAAGCAGCACTGTTCAGGAGAGCAGTACTGAGTCAGTCCTCTTGTATATGGATTTCCAGGCAATATCAAAACCAGGAAAAACTGACACATTGACATGGTACATATTGCAGATAACTATAAAAGTCAGTAATTTAGAATCAGTTAGAGGAATTGGGGTGGAATATGGAAGGCTGAGCAGAGGAACATGAGCTCTAAGATATTTCAGCCTTTTAATTTCAACATTCAAAAGAGCATTAAGGTTTCTAAATACCAATTGTTGCAATTACTATTTCATCTCCATTGTCTGTTGAGCTCCTTCATGGACTGTCTTGAGTTCTTCATTATTGATCTGCAAATTATTTCATTTGTATGTGATTTAAGTTGGTTATCATTACTTTCACTTTTCTCTATGATACATAATTGTGCCCTATCCAGTTGATCTTTTTTGCTAGTTTTTTAAAAAGATTTTATTTTATTCATTTTAGAGGCGGGGAGTGGGGAAGTGATGAGGAAGAGGGAGAAAGAACATGAGGCAGACTCTGAACTGAGCATAGAGTATAACACAAGGCAGGATCCCACAACTGCAAGATCATGACCTAAGACAAAACTAAGAGTTGAAGGCTCAACCTAGTAAGACTTCTAATTGATCTTCAGCCTCTAATTGATCTTTTCTTTGATTTATCCCTGATATTTTAGTTTCCAGTCTTTCCTCAAAACTGAAGAAAATAATTACCTTATAGCTGAATATTGTCATTACTGAAACATACATATTAACACTTGCTTTTAAAATTAATTCAAGTTCCTATATCCCTCCAAATTTTAACCATCTAACAAATTTAAAAATGTAGGCTTCTGTTATAATTAGATTTATTATAGTTGATGTCTTTGCAATTGCAAAGATCCTACATAGGAAGCATTATTTTTATAATGCATCAGATAATGGAGCCCTAAAGAAGTCAAAATTCTATTAAAATGAAAGCAGCAACAAGTTTCTAGAACTTTGCCAAAAGAACTCATATTTTGATGTTTTTGTTTGTTTTGCTTTTCTTGTCTTTAGTTTTGTTTTGTTTTTGAAGTCTAGAAATCTAGATAAACCAAGCAAAATTTTACCTGAAATTTCTGGTTTTTCCTGTCCCTGAATTCTAGTGTAGATAGTACCCAAACACGTGGAAACATTTCTCTGTATTAGGACTTAACTTCACATAAACCTCACTTTCTGGCCCTATTTTATTTAAAGAGAAAAATAAATATTGCAACAGCTGTCAATCCCCACTGGTAATCTATTTTCAGGAAAAATCTCATCGTACTGTCCAGGAAGAAAAAACTTTCTAAATATATTGTCACTTAAGAGTTTTCAAAGTACTTTTAATATTTTACCAATATGCTCACTCAGTTCCTAATTATTTTTGGATCCTGCTGAGTAATTTTCTCAGCTTCTTAGTATGGTGATTTGCATTACTTTTCACATCTGGGTTCTTTTTCTGCCTTTTATTTTTTATTGTTTGGTTTGATATAGGAGCTTAAATTTTCTCTTCTTAAGAAGACAAGAGGAATTTTTTCTTAAAAATAAAAATTTCCTACAAACTTCTAAGTTATCTCTAGATGTCTTATGTTCCCATGCTTTAAAAATGCAGCAGTAAGTATTGCCTTGTTCTTCCTTGTCAGAGAATGCTGGCTCATGGATTTTGAAAAACAAAACATATATTCTTAGTTTCTTTAAAGAGGAAAAGCATGAAATTTATTTTTAGAGGAGATGAATGGCTTCCAGACAGTGATGGAAATATCTAAAGAAAATTCATGGCATTTATTTTTTTTTCTTTGGAAAGCATTTTTCAATAAGATATAAGGCTATCTTTTCCAATATAAGGTTAGATGTTTGAATCACTTAACACTGAATTGCAGTGCACTTTACCAGGAAGGATTTCAAACATACCAAAATGACAACTGTGATGGTGATGATGATGATGATGATGAAGAAGATGAAATCCACCTGCAAAAAACTACTAGTTTTTTTTTTTTTTTTTTAGTATTTGATATGTAAAATCTCAAAATCAGGCAAGATCACTATGCTTTAATGTTTCAATTAATAGAATATTGAGCTATGAGTTAGGAATTCTGACCTCTTCATTAGCCAAATTTGGGAAATACTATCTTAAAGTCAATCCCCTATGATTTATAAACATAATTATTTGCATATTTTCTTTTGTATTACCTATTTGTTTCTATTGATTTGGAGCTTTATATGGGAAAGAGCCACATCTTTCTCTTTTTATGCCAATATGTAACTAGTGCCTAGTGTACAGAGAAGAATTTTCAATAGATGATTGCTGAATGAATTAATGAATCTCTACCACTGAAACACATATTTGATATCATATTACTGTTATCCATCAGTATGTAACTATTATTCTTTTTTTAGTATTTTGAACATCAAGTAATATCTTTTTAGAAGGATGAAGATTCTGAAGCTTTCTATTCCATCTGGACAAATGTCCAAAATATTTGTATCTCAAAATGCTTATCTATATGGAATATTTAAATATAAAACAGTATTTTTCAATTATTTGACAGGCTTAAAATTTATTTGTAAATATTCAACATAGTAATCCATTTGAGAATAGTTCAAGAGGAATTTATAAACAAGTGCTTAACTAGTCTGATATTGAAATGAGTCAAGGATTATAATGCTTGGCATTCTTTGTATGGAGCTATAAATATTACAAAACAAACTTAAACCCATATAAATACAAAGCTATGAGTAGATTAAAGTATATATGCAAGAGCTCATTTTTTTATCTACAATTATAGTAAAACATATTGTGGTGAGTTATTAAACAGAAAAATTGTGCTTGCCAAATTTGTAAGGGAGGACTCCCCATATCAATTAGAGATAATATTGTAAGCCCTAGGGCAATCACTATCTTTTTAAAGAAGTGTGAATCATAAGCCAGTAATTGAGGTCATAGGGAGTTATAAAAATGCTGAATAAAGCCAAAGTAGGAAGAAAGAATGGAAATAAAAGAACAGAAAAGAGAGAGTGTAAATAGAAAAAAAAAAAACTACCAAGATGGTAAGTTTTAACCTAAATATATAAATTATTGTATTAAATATAAAGGTCAAAAGCACCACACTGGAGAAAAAAAAAAAAAAAAGGCAATCTGATTCAATACAATGTAAGGCCTGGCTATATACTTTCCACCCAAACCCACTGTAATTATAAAGATATGATGTATTAAAAATAAAGGGATGGGAAACTATACATTATGCACATATTAATCATTTATTAAAAGGACTACACTTTCCCCATGTGTTTCCAAGTAAGCTTTAGCAAACAGACAAATTGTCCATGTAAGACCTGGTTAATTTCTTGACCTTAGGAAGTTCCACTAATTAGTGTCCTTATTTTTTTTCTATACTACATTGTTTTGATAACTTTATTGTAAGTCCTAAGATCAGATAAGTCCAACATTTTTCATATTATTTTCAAAATTGTTTTGGCAATCATTGGTCTTTCTCATTTCCTTACAAGCTTTGTAATCAGGTTATTAGTTTCACAAAGAAGCCTGAAGGATTTTGATTTCTATTTCAACAAACCTATTATCTACTACAATATAGAGGCTTCCAATCTTTATGTTATATTTCTCCATTTTTAAGTGTTCTGTATTTTTTTCAGTAATAGTTTATAATAATCAGTGTTCCAGAATTACATAATTTTAAATATTTTATCTTTTGTATTTGATATTACCTGATGTAATTTCAAATTTTACTTAACACCACCAATGACAAGATAATGTCAGAATATCCATTCTAAACCTAAATGCAATGACTACTTGCTAACCTAGAAGACTGAAATAGAAATAAGATTCTTATAGCATGAGGTATAAAATGTCTGACACATAGTCCAAATTGCTCACCACACTAAGTACCAAAGAAATCTTAGCTTGAATGAGAAAAAGAGAGTCAATAGACATCAATAGCAAAATGACACAGATGTTAGACTTATTGGAATGGGACTGTAAAGCAAGTAGTGTAAATAAATTATCCAGGAAGCAATTGTGGATAGTTTGAAACAAAGAATAAAAATAGAATATCTCAACAAAGAAATAAGACATAAAAAGAAAAAGCAAATTAAAATTTTGGAACTGAATAATGCAATAACTGAAATATGAATATCATTAGATGGTTCAATAGCAGAATGAAGTTGAAGAGATTACTTATCATGATGAGCACTGAGTAATGTATAGAAGTTTTGAATAACTATATTGTACACCTGAAACTAATATTACATTGTATGTTAACTATACTGGAATGAAAATAGAAAACTTAAAATAAATATAGATACACCACCCCAGAATTCCCTATTTTATTTAAAAAAAAAAAAGAATGAGTGAATTTGAATTTACATTAATAGAAATTATCCAGTCTGGACAAGAGTCTCAGGACATGTTCGACAGTAACAAAATATTAAAGATCCAGAAAGAGAAGAGGCAGAATAAGGACAGCAAAGAAACATTTGAAATGCCTGAACAGTGCCTGAAAACCTCTCAAATTTAGTGAATAAATAAACTTACTGATTCAGGAATATTAGCAACCCCAAATAATGTAAATATAAAGAAATTTGTGGAAAGAAACATAATCAATTCCTGAAAACTGAATAAAAAAGAAAAATCTTGTAGGTAATCAGAGAGAAACAATGTAGCATCTATGAGAAACAGCAATTATTTTAAGATTTTATTTTTGGCAAGCCTAGGTGGCTTAGTCAGTTGAACATCTGAGTCCTGGTTTTGGCTCAGGTCATGATCTCAGGGCCCTGAGATTGAGCCCAGTGTTCAGTTCCATGATCCAGTCTGCTTGAGGACTCCCAGTCTCTCTCTCTCTCTGCCCCTCTCCCCACTCACGTGTGCTCTTTCTATATGTAATAAATAAACATATCTTTTATAAAAAAATATTTTATTTTTAAGCAATTTCTGCTCACTTCATGGGGCTGGAACCCACAACCCCAAGATCAAGAGTCACACATTCTTATCAATTGACCAGCCAGGAACCTTTAAGGAGGAAAATTTTAAATAACAGGGCATTCTGATATGGATATCAGAAGGAAAGGAAATAGCACAATATTTTTCAGGTATTAAAAGAAGATAACCGACAACCTAGATTTTTATCCCCAGTATAAAAATTACTCACAAGCAAAGGTGAAATGAAGACATTCTTAGAAGTAAGAGAATGAAGAGTTTTACACCAACATACTTGACTCTAAAAGAATTGACAAACAGGAGATGATAATGGAATGAACTAAGAACATCAAGAAAGAAGAAAGAGCAAGGTGTGGGTAAATACATATTAAATGAAAAAGTTTATGCTTTTCTTTTTTCTTTCAACTTATAGTTGAAAGCAAAATTGATATACACCTATTTAGGTGAATATTAAATGCATTATGCTGAGCAAAACAAACAAACAAACAATTGCAAGTGTTAAATACAAAATTTTATCTATAAAATACTCTCTAATAATAGAATTATAATCATGCAGCAGAATTCAGTAGTTGCCAGGAGCTACGTTTGGAGTAAGAATATGACTATTAAGATACAACACAATAGGATTTCCTGGTGGTGATGGAACTGTTGAATTGTGATTGTGCTGATGGCTATGTGGAATTATACATATAAAATTTCATAAAACTATACTCAAAAATTAAAAACTGGTGAAATACAAGAATCCAAACATAGTTTGTATGCAAATGTCAGTTTTCTGGTTTTGACAGTGTATTATGATTGTGTAAGATGTGATCACTAGGAGAGCTTAGTGGAGTTCACAGGAAATGTCTGTGCTACCATTAAAAATTTTTGCATTTCAAATGATTTCAAAATAAAAATACTGAAAAATGGGTGAGTACACATTTCTTCTTCTCTTTTCCTGATTGATTTTAGGTTGCACTGGCAATATTTCTTCCTTCAATGTTCGGAAAAGTTTATCAGTGAAGTTATATGAATCTGAAGTAGTCTGTGAAAAAATGTTTGTTAATCATATACACTTTCTAATTTTAGATGGTTTTTGTAATTTATATTCAATCTGTCTACTTCATAAAGTTGTCTAATCATTGGTATAAAAAGACTTTTATTATTATCCCATTTTAATATCACTACATTTATTACATAGTCATAGACTGTTTTTTGTTAGTTATTTTAGAATTAATTGATTCTTGTTTTGTATTGGTAAATTAGCCATTGTTTTATTATTTTATTCTACTTAAGTAAACAGAAGTTGATTTCATTGATTTTCTATATTTACTATCTGCTTTATTTTATGGACTTCTATTTTTATATTTTTTCTCCTGACTTTATATTTAATTTATCTTTTTTCCCCTAGATTTTTAAGATAGAAACTGAGATCATTGTTTTTTAGATTTTAATAGAAATCTGTAGTCCTATAGATTTTTTTGTATCTCACAAATTATGATATATTATGTTTCTATTAATATAAATATATATTAATATAAATTTCACAATGTTTTAATTTCATTTATCTTATTTTTGATCAAAATATTATTTAGACTAACTACAAAAGACCATACATGAACTATACTTTAAAAAGAAAATAAAAATATAAGGACTACAAGAATATATTTGGCAAATGCTAGCCTAGTGTTTTTATATCAGAAAAATAATTTAATAGAAATAAAAACATGATTTTAATGCATCATGAATTAATGATAAAATGAGCAATTCATCAGGGTTGTGTAGGAATCCTGACATTGTGCCCACTAAATAATATGATCCCAAAATATATTTGAACAAAATTGACAATTTTTAAAAGGATTTATTTATTTATGTAAGCGAAAGAGGATGCATGTGCGGGTGAGCAGAGGGAGAGAGAGAGAGAGAGAACCCAAGCAGACTCCCCACTGAGTGCGGAAACTGTCGGGGCTCAATCTCACAACCCTGAGATCATGAGCTGAACAGAAATCAAAAGTCAGATGCTTAATGGACTGAGTCATCCAGGTGCCCCCAAATTGGAAACTTTTTTAAAGACAGCTTGATATATTCAAATCTATGATGTGATAGATTAGCCTAATTCTCTCTGAAAGTGATGGATTAAATAAGTACAAAACAGTGAGGACATAAATAACTTGAAAAATATTAACAAATGGTAAATACAAACTAAATTATTCATTACAAGAGTATGTGCATTTTGTTATAGTCATGTGTGGTCCACTTTGATTGTTGCCCACACACCAAGCCACAAAAGGAGACTAGATGTAATCCAAAGAACTGCGTCTCAATCCACATTCTTTGATGTCTGTGAAAACACGCTCATGACAACAGATTGTTTAATTCACTGTAAAATATTAAAAATATTCTCATAAATAAATTAAAGGACAATGATCAAAGTAAAATGAAAACCCTGACCAATTTAAAACAGGAAACAATATAAATACAACAGTTATGAGATAAAAACAAGGGAGTAAGTAGAAGGAAATTTGTACCATTAAAGCAAATATTTGAGAAGACTTAAAATTAATAAGTTGAATAACTCTTAAAAAGTAGGAAAAAAATGACTGAACCAAACTAATAAAATAAAATTAATAAAATAATAAACCTAACAGCAGAAAGTAACAAAATAGAGAATGTTTTAAATCTTTGCATAAGTCATCACCATGAGTATAAAATCAGTTTGATACTAGGACTTTCTTTTATAGTCTTTATTCTCCCATTCTTACAACTGGGCTGACTTAATTTGTCTCTTCTTTGTAATTATTACAAGAGAAACATTTGACTTTACACGTTTGCTAGATAGCTTCTTGATCCTATTATTTGCTAAACCCTCTAACACAGATGAGGACAGTGTTGACCTTTTGTAGAATTGATATGAAAATCTTTGTATATTTTTCTCTCCTACTTCCACTTTTTTTAAGAGGATTTACTTTTTTTTTTAAAGATTTTATTTATTTATTTGACAGACAGAGATCACAAGTAGGCAGAGAGGCAGGCTGAGAGAGAGAGAGAGGGGAGGAAGCAGGCTCCCTGTGGAGCAGAGATCCCAACATGGGGCTCAATCCCAGGACCCTGGAATCATGACCCGAGCTGAAGGCAGAGGCTTTAACCCACTGAGCCACCCAGGCGCCCGAGGATTTACTTTTTTTAAGATTTGATTTACTTATTTGATAGAAGACACAGCCAGAGAGGGAACACAAACAGGGAGAGTGGGAGAGGAAGAAGCAGGCTTCCCGCTGAGCAGGAAGACTGATGCAGGGCTCAATCCAGGAGCTGGGATCAGAACCTGAGCCAAAGGCAGAGGCCTAAGGACTGAGTCATCCAGGCGCCCCTTTAATTCATCTCATGCCTTCTTCCATCTTAGATTTCTTCTGTGGTTTGCCATAATATGTACATATGTAATTAGCTTTCCCAGGAAATGTATATAATATATACATTTTCTTTATTTTAGTCTTTAAATTGTAAAAACATTTCCCTCAAAACTTTGTGTTTTCTAGTAACTTCTAGAATTCACTTTGCTGAAGAGAGGTCTACTGTTAATCACATTTTATTTATTTTTGTTTTTTGTTTCTTTTAGTGGCAGTTTACAAACTTACTTTTAAATTTACTTTCTTCCTTTTGAATTATATCTCAATATTATAAGGCCAGTGGTTTTTTTTTTTTTTCTGTTTACTCTTTTTTATCCTTTCCCTATTTTGCCACTAATTTCCTTAAAATATTTTGTGGAATGTAGGTCTGTTTTTATTTATATGTAAGAGGATACATTGATGAATACAAGTACCAGCTGTCACTTCCATTCCTCTGCTAATTCTCTCCCCTTAAACAGCTCATTTTTGGCTTGTGTTGTGCCTAGGGCATTTTCATGATGATTCATTTAGGGGTGTAAATTGGGTCACAAGCAGATAAATGTGTCAAAATGAGGAAGATACAGTTTGGGAATTGACTTTTCAGCAGAAATATGCCAATCCAAGTTAGATTTCTTAACAATTAGTTATCATTAAGTTATTTTTTAGTCTAAATATAGAGCTAACACAAATTTCACTAACAGTTCTTGAGTCAATTATCATGATTTCTATGACTTCTGCTTTCCCCAAGTCACAATGCATATCATTTTCCTTTACATTTTCTGAAACGAAGCTCCACAGGTTTAGTTTATCGATCAGGGGGTCTCAGAGTTCCTCTGTTTTGCAAAAACCCACCAGTCTCTGGGAGATTGAGGTTACTCTTCCTTATTTCAACCATTTTCCTTTTCATATGTAATCATCATATGGTTAATGTTCTGAAACGGCAGGGAAGTGAGTCCTTTAGATCAGTCTATCATCCTAAATATTAAATATATCCTCTTTATGGAATACTATGCAGCCATCAAAAGAAATGAAATCTTACCATTTGCGACAACATGGATGGAACTAGAGCGTATTATGCTTAGCGAAATAAGTCAACTGGAGAAAGACAACTACCACATGATCTCCCTGATATGAGGAAGTGGAGATGCAACGGGGGTGGGAGTTAAAGTGGTAGGAAAAGTAAAAATGAAAGAAGATGGGATCGGGAGGGAGAAAAACCAAAAGAGACTCTTAATGTCATAAAACAAGCTGAGAGGGGTGGGGGGAAGAGAGGTTGGGTGAGGGTGGTGGGGTTACATCATATGTTTAAATAAAGCTTAAATAAAGTTAAAAAAAATTAATTTTTTGCAGAAAGTCAGCAATACTCCCTGCCAATTCATTCAATGTGAAGAAACATTTCCAGCTTCTAGATATGTGGCCAATTTTTATCACTATGTTTCAATCTTTCAATCCAAAACCATGCACAGGCACATTTGCTCTATGTATCTATACATTTTCATCAGAATTCAGTAATAGGATTTTTATTATTATTATGTTTATCTATTACTCATTAATTCATTTTGTAGTTTTTACCATTTATCCCGTACTGGTAACCAGACCATTTCTTTCTAATCAGAGAAGAAAACTATCAGTAGCTGACGTTTTAACAACCATTATACAAATGTACTCTGTTGCTTGGAAAATGATGTATTTATAATTTTAAAATATTGTCATAACAAGATTCTAAAAGAGTAAAGGTAGCTCTAAGCTTTTACATAAAATTTGAAGAAATTCTGATAAGTGTTATAATTTTTGTGACCAACTACATTGCAGGAAAAAAAATACATGCAACTGCAATGAAGGGGGTCAGGCTTCATTTTCTTCTTATCAAGGCTAATGCTAAGTGGTTTGCAATTCAATAAATCTTATCCTTTAGTAGAAGCAATAGTAATCAGTGGAAGAAATATAGGAAATTCACTAGAAGAAAATATAAGAAGCAAAGACATTTTCTGGATGAATTTTGTTTAGTCAAATAATGGCTGTGAAGGAAAAATATTTTTGTACCGTCCATGATATATTGAACTCTGGAATTCCTAACAATCACAAATTTGGCTATTATATCTTCTAAATTAAACTCAGGCTGGTTTTATAAGCATGGTTGAACAATGAAATTTCAATAACTCATTTTTAATTTTTTTTCTATACAATTTTATTTTTTTAATTTTAATTTTTTATTATTTTTTTTACTTTATTTAAGCTTTATTTAAACATATGATGTAACCCCACTTTTTATCAAAGCAATGTATACATATTGCTTTGATAAATATTGCTTTGATATCAATTAAAAGAGTTATTTGAATTAAATTTTCTTTTATTTTTAAAAGAATACAATATGTTTAAAAGAATACAATATGTTTCTAGTGCTGACTTGCAAATACAGAATGGTAGCATTTCAATATGCTCCACTATTCTTTTTTTTAATTTTCTTTTATTTTTTCAGTGTTTCAAGGTTCGTTGTTTATACACCACACCCAGTGCTCCATACAATACATGCCCTCCTTAATTCAGACCACCAAGCTCACCTATTCCCCTGCTCCCCTCTTCTCCAAAACCCTCAGTTTGTTTCTCAGAGTCCACAGTCTCTCATGGTTCATCTCCCCTCCGATTTCCCCCAATTCACTTCTCCTTCCCTTCTCTACTATTCTAATGACTTAGTTCTTTGGTATAACATTTTTGAAATTAATCATGGACATGTTTAAATGTTAGAAGTCATGTATTTTCTTGCTAATGCTGTTTTACAGGTTGAAATGTGTGTGTGTGTGTGTGTGTGTGTGTGTATAGATAACACATACACCACACATATAGATAGATAGATAGATAGATAGATAGATAGATAGAGAAAGAGAATACAGTAGTACTTCCTTCTACACAGAGAGCTTTATCAGCTTATCTTTAAAAATATAAACTTGTGCTTATTTTTGGCTTTAAGACTTACTTTAATTGGTTTGCTAAAAGGGGTATCTTTTTTTAATTTCTACTTAGATTATTCAGATTTACTGAGAAGATTTTCTACCTTCTAGTCCCCATTTGGCTATTTCCATTCATTCGTAGTATAATGATAGAGCCCACTCACTTTCACATTGTGCTTGTTTGAGATGATGGGTTAGAAAACACAGTTTACTCCTGATACTCTGTTTTTCTTCTAGCACTTCACACAACCCATGAATCATTTCTCAAAGCTAAATATTTTACATGACACTTATTTTAAAGATAAGATGGTCAATTACATGTTTTAATCATCTTGTTTCTATTCTAAAGGCAGATATTTAGTTAAAGTTAACCTATGTCTTGGGCGGTTGGGTGGCTTAGTCGATTGAGCATCTGCCTCAGGCTCAGGTCATGATCTCAGGATCCTGGGATTGAACCCCAGTCTAGTTCCCTGCTCATCAGGGAGACTGCTTCTCCATCCCCCTATGCCCCTCTCCCTGGATTGTGCTCTCTCTCTGTCTCTCTCTCTCTAATAAATAAAATCTTTTTTTTTTAAGTTAAGCTATATATACATAAAGTGGGCTTTTCTTTATACTCCATCTATTGCCAGTATTCAACCTAAACTGTCAGAGTTTGCCTTATTCAATAAGATACACATGAGTAGACTCAGCAAGGGAAACATCCATTTGCAAAGTAAGAACTTTCTGTTAATATACAAAGGGTTTAATCAGTTAGATACTTTACATCAGCCACTCTTCTAAACTAAAGATAACAGTGATTCAAGCATATTTTTCAAAACATCTCTAACACCAATATTCTTTTATTGGGCTGTCTTACATTTATATACTTCTCTCAAGACAATTACTGAGAGTATATCTGGCTTAGAAGAGCATTGCATATAGGTAGATTTTGGTCAATTAAAAGAAGTATTCTGACCTCTTTCCCACATCTTCCAAGAAAGTGTTGGGACCAAATGTATCATCATGACTTTGATTCTTTCAGTTTCTACTCTGAATAATGTCATCAGTTCTTAATAAAAGTTATATATATAGACAGGGCTCAAAGCTACAGGCTTCCATGGCTAGAATAATTTCAATGTAACACATATATATCATTAAAAAGCATCTCTACGGTATCCTAATCCCTGAAGTGATACTAATAGGTTGAGATGTAAATGAGTTAATGTTGAGTAATATATATAGATCTACAATTAGGTATCAGAAGAAATAACGTTTCTTTCTCAGGCAGGGGTATGGAAAGAGAAAACAATCAAAGCATTGAGTACCTTGAACATTTGACTCAACTCAACCAAAAGAAGCCAACTATTTTCTGTCTAATTCATTATACAATGTCTGCATGGAATGCCATCAACTATTAGAAACAGGTCAAAATAGGAACTTAAGCTACTGCATGGCTGATTAAGTACACAGACATGATCAGAAGACTTGGGAGAAACAACTCTGTGTCAGATAGTCTCAGACACACTCCGAGCTTTTATGAACTCATTCAAATGATAATAATAGCAGTAATAGTAATCATCATCATCATCATCACTATCTTCTTTTATTCTCACTTCAGATTTCACAAGATGTCCACTCGCTCTCCCCTTACAGGGACTTTTCAGAGCTATTTTTACCCCTTTGTTATCAATTCATTTTAATGTGGATAAGTTTTATCACCTTCGATAATCTTGTTTACTGTCTACTCAGTTCTTTTCTGGATTTATTACCAATTGGTTTTCTCTTACATATGTATAAATTTTGATAGTAATCAAAACTATAAAAATAATCACAAATTTGATTCTTATGATCTCTTATACACATCAAATTATTTAAGTCATCCCATGTGTTTCTTTATTGTCCATAAATCTGATACTATAGTTTTTAATTGCAGAATGGTTTTTGTTAAATGGCTAAATCTTATTATGTGAATAATATTTGTAAGTTATTGAGGTACAATTAAAAAAATAAGAAACACTAAGAGTGAAATAAGCCAAGCAGAGAGAGTCAATTACCATATGGTTTCACTTGTGGAGCATAAGGAATAACATGGAGAACATTAGGAGAAGGAAAGGCAAAGTGAATTGGGGGCAATCAGAGGGGGAGACAAACCATGAAAGACTGGATGCTGAGAAACAAACTGAGAGTTTTGGAGGGGTCAGGGGGAGGGGGGTTAGGTGAAACTCTTGGTGGGTATTAAGGAGGGCACATATTGCATGGAGCATTGGGTGTGATGCCTAAACAATGAATCTTGGAACACTGAAAAAATAAAATAAATATTTTTTAAAGAATCTAAGGGGTGGTAATCAATGAGACTATATTACAATGGGTTAAAAAATAAGTTCATATGCTTGTTTTTGTTACCTAAGATAAAATCAAGTTTGGGAAGTAAATATTTTGAGGGTTGGTAAGTGCTCAGAAGTACCTAATTTTTAATCCAATTTTTAAAATAAATTTTGTTTAAAAATAACATAAAAATTAAATGAACACAAAAACTAAGAACAGAACTCAATGAATTAGCACAAAGGGAATACATCTGTGTAACCACCATCAGAACAAGAAGTGGAATAGAAACAGTAAAAAAAAAGAGAGATGGGACGCTTGGGTGGCTCAGTTGGTTAAGCAGCTGCCTTCGGCTCAGGTCATGATCCCGGCGTCCTGGGATCGAGTCCCACATCGGGCTCCTTGCTCGGCAGGGAGACTGCTTCTCCCTCTGCCTCTGCCTACCACTCTGTCTGCCTGAGCTTGTGCTCTCTCTCTTTCTCTCTCTCTCTCTAATAAATAAATAAATAAAATCTTTACAAAAAAAGAAACAGTAAATAAGAGAGAGAAAGAGAGACCTATTTTTTACTGTATTAACATTGCCTGAATATTCTATATTATTATAATCTTGCCCCATCTCCAGTTTGTCCCTTATATTTTCTCTAAAACCAGATTCTTCCATTTTGGCTTTTGGAACTGCTACTCCATATCCAGGAAATACCATAATATCAAAAGCTGCTATTTTACTATTTCACCTTAACTGAAACTTAGCTTTTTTCCACAGAAGTCCATTTCCTTGAAACTCTCCCAAATAGTAGTCTCTTATTCCCTATCGTATATGCCTGAGGATTGTTACATGGTTTTGTTGCCCTAATTCCTTACTATTGCCAAGTCATGACCATCATTCCTTTAACAATAAGTTTAAAAAAAGAACTTTTAAATCTATGTCAACTTGACCTACACAAATCTCATTGATACCACCTATCATTTATTAAAGACAGAGATACAGCTTTTGTGCTTCTTCACTTCAGGTTCAACCATTTTTGCAGAGGATTTTCTCTTTAAGGATGACCAATTTAACACTCTGAAAATAAAATCCTAGAATTCTGGTCAACTCAATCCATCAACCTATTCTCTGTCCCATATTTTGAAAAACTGCATGACATAAACTGGGATAGCCCATATAATTTACCATTTAAACTGGGACATTTCTGAGAATAAAAAATTAGTAATAATAATTATGTCAGAAAAGTGGCCATTTGTCAGTACTTTCCTGATACCTGAAATATATAGTTACTCTCTTTTTAACTGATTTATCTCCAAATATGATTAATGAAACATTCTATTTGTAACAATCTCTTTTCCTCATTAACCATATAGTATTCAAATAATAACTCAAATGAATGTGTCAATTGAATTAAAGAGACAAAGTCACAAAATTTTTTGGCATATAAAGCTTTTTTTAATTATGTAGGAATAAATGAATATGTATTATATTATATATGATATGTACATATTAAATGCATAATATATTCATTTATCATATTTTATATATAATATGTATATGTTATGTATAACATATACATATACACACACACATTACCAGCATAGATAACACTATGTCACTTGCAAAGAAGTTTGGAATGGATATCAGGTCTTGATAAAAGCAAACATTAATTACCTTATGAAGAACTATGATAATCAATAATACTCAAGGACAAAGGCTTCTGTTTCAAGTATTCTTGGTCAATAAATAAAGAGTTGGTTTGTTGTTAGTTGTTCTATTAACCTGCTGGATCTGGATTATGATGTTCAAAGAGTACTCCCTAAACCCAGTTGCTATAGCTCTCAAAAATTTGCTAAACCAGTATGTTCTATTCCTGAAGGATTAATTAGGCCCAGAAATGGAGACTCTATTGACTTAGCTGCCTTTTTTGCAATCATGCTGAAAAAACTTCTGTTGCATGTAGAATAATAACGGAAGAGTAAAAACACTTCTAGAGATAAAGATAAAATGAAACCGGCCAAAATAGAAGCTTTCCTTGTCTCACTTTCTTTTAATGTAAGAATATATGTATGTTTTATTAATTTTAAAAATTTTATAAACATATAATGTATTTTTATCCCCAGAGGTACAGGTCTGTGAATTGCCAGGTTTACACATTTCACAGCACTCACCATAGCACATACCCTCCCCAATGTCCATAACCCCACCACCCTCTCCTGACCCCCCTCCCTCCAGCAACCCTCAGTTTGTTTTGTGAGATTAAGTATCTTATGGTTTGTTTCCCTCCCAATCCCATCTTCTTTCATTTTCTCTTTCCTATCCCCTAACGCCCCCACCTTGCATCTCCATTTCCTCATATCAGGGAGATCATATGATAGTTGTCTTTCTCTAATTGACTTATTTCGCTGAGCATATACCCTCTAGTTCCATCCATGTTGCCACAAATGGCAAGATTTCATTTCTTTTGATGGCTGCATAGTATTCCATTACACACACACACACACACACACACACACATACATACATACATATATATCACATCTTCTTTATCCATCCATCTGTTGATGGACATCTAGGTTCTTTACATAGTTTGGCTATTGTGAGCATTGCTGCTATAAACATTCAGGTGTACGTGCTCCTTCGGATCACTATGTTTGTATCTTTAGGGTAAATGCCCAGTAGTGCAATTGCTGAGTCATAGGGTAGCTCTATTTTCAGCTTTTTGAGGAGCCTCCATGCTGTTTTCTAGAGTGGTTGCACCAGCTTGCATCAGCTTGCATTCCCACCAACAGTGTAGGAGGGTTCCCCTTTTTCTGCATTCTCGCCAGCATCTGTCATTTCCTCACTTGTTAATTAGCCATTTTGACTAGTATGAGGTGGTATCTCATTGTGGTTTTGATTTGTATTTCCCTGATGCTGAGTGATGTGGAGCATTTTTTCATGTGTCTGTTGGCCATCTGGATGTCTTCTTTGCAGAAATGTCTGTTCATGTCCTCTGCCCATTTCTTGATTGGATTATTTGTTCTTTGGGTGTACCCTGAATGCGCCCAATCTCATCTGGTCTCACTTTTCAAACATAGTTGATTCCTACATCAAAATGTTTATAGTACTTCTCACGCAGCCACAGCTTCATGAACATGCTGTAGAAGACAGGTGGCTTCTTGATGAGGGAACTGAATTTCTTTGTTAAGGCTTTGAAGTACTTTGGATTTGGTGAACCTTGGAATTGCTGATACTTTCAAGGTCCTACTTGAACTTCTTATTGTGTATAAATTTTGTATTTTCTAGAATTCCTATATTTATAGCTTCTAGATAAAAAAAGAGAGTCATATATCTGTAATTCTCTTTTTGAGTTAACTTTTTCTGATCGCTTTTTTGGGGATCTTTCTTTCTTTCTTTCTTTATATAATGTTCAGTTAGTCAACACATATTACATCATTCATTTTTGATGTAGTGTTCAGTGATTCATTAGTTTCATATAATACCCAGTGCTCATCACAACATGCGCCCTTCTGATCACTTTTATATTTAACAACATAATATGGAAAAAAAAAGATATCTTATTGTGAGGGGGAAAGGAGACAAAGTTAACAATGTATTAAACAATAATGTACCTTTAATGGTAACCTAAAATTATTTCAAAATAATTTATTTATATACTAACATATGATTTGTTTATAAGAGGGATGAAAATAATTAGTACTCAAAAGACTCAGAACCAGAAATTATATTTAATTTGAGAATGCCTTTCTCCATTATCAGTATGGTCCTGCCTAGTGATGACTACAGTTTTCCCTGAGTAAATATTGTCAATGAAATTTATTCTTTCTTTTAGTAATCAACTTCAATATCCCTGTCACTTTGCTTTACAGATTAGAACATTAGCCATAATGCTGCCATTATCACTGGTAACTTCCTTTTATTCATTAATAAATGAAACCTGTTGTTTCAAATTAGAACACCAGTGGAGGCATTATTTGCATAGGCACAGTGAAGGAGCAATTAGGTTAATCAAAATTCTCTGATTAGAAGAATACTTCCCAATGTCAGTCTCCAATAATTACTCAAAAATCATCATATTACATGATATTTTGATTGAAAATTTGTTGCCTATGCTTTCTTACCTTCTTCGCTTCTTATAAATATATGATATGCTTGCTGCTTTTAAGGTTTATGAAAATAATCTAGATTATTCATGCCTACAAGCAATGAATCCATGCCTACATATCTTAAGTATACTTAAGTATATCTGTGCTTAAGTATAAGTCTTCATTACCTTTTTTATAATCAAAGGGATGCTGCTATTCATTAGTAGAAAAGATTCAGAAAAAAATGCTATATATATAGATATATATGTATAAATAATGTGTATGTGCATTTATATATATATACGTGCACACACACATTATTTTTAAGGGAAAATAAAGAACATACAAAAGACTTACAGATCTTACCTACATTTTTATGAGCAAAGAACTCTTTCTGTGGGACATAATTATATCTGTTTCAGAGCTCAGGGGAATTATTTCAGAGAGTGAAATTAATATTCCTTAGTTAACTATTTGCATATTTTTAAAGTTCTGGTCATGTATAGAATGAGTGCACACTATATAATGTTTCATGTTTTAAAATGATCTTTTGTATTTGGCAATATGTGTACACAGCTATTATTCCCAAAGTTTTTACTTCTCTGAAACAGTTGAAGCTATCAAACTGGATCTTTTGTTCATCACTATACGTGAAATCATGAACCTATGCATTTGTAATAACAACATCTCACTTTTCTATTTTTGGAAATGGTGAAGCTTCTTTGCCATCATGGTCTTCTTGCTCCTATGTAAGGACAACCAATTCATCAAATTGTTTTCTGGTCCTCATATCCTATGTCCTTTATAAGAAACTTACTTCAACATTTCATATCCCTCACTAACTTGCATCACCACTGGTTTGTTTTCAGTGGAAAATTCCACTAGCATATAAACATGCTCTAGGAGTTCCAAAACAAAATAGTAAACAAACATACAAAAGTGCCCCACAAACTACCTCACCAGTTCTGTCTTCACTGTTCACAGGAAAAAAAAAAATATGTTTCCTCGTATATTACTTGCCTCAGATTCTCTCTTGAAGTGCTTTTAATTATACCCCCCACCCCAAATGCATAGAAGCTGCTTTTGTTTGACATTTGTACTGACAAATGCAATATTTCCTTTTCTGGGATCATTTTATCTAATCTCTTATTAACATTTGATCTCTTATTTTGAATCTCTTTCTACTGTTGACCTCTGTGATAACTCCTGATTGAAATAATTCATTTAAACATTTAAATTGTCTAATTTCCTGGGAATCACATAATATGCTCTACATATGATATAACAAGGATCATACCTGGAGCTTCGAATATAACATAGTCTTAGACTCTTATTCAAGTGGAATTAAGATATAAGCAGCATGCATAGTCCTCTTTTCCTGCTGCAGATTTGCCAGTGATCCTATTTCCAGTCATAGTCACTCATCTCAGTAGGTGATGAGTTGATTAAATTAAAATGTAAACTCTAGTGAGCTCAGAGAAGTTTATATTTTGTTCTGAGGACAGATAACACAGGCAATGTATTGACAAAAATGTGCAAATTACCACTAGTCTCCAGCCATATTCCCAGAGTTCAACAAAAATAAATGAATTAAAATGAACTTTAACCTCACAGTACATAATACACAATCCCAAATAAATGTGACATATGCCTCTTAAAATTAAATGCTTCTCTCAAAAACATTTGCCCCAATAGAAATACATAAAATATATGTAGATAAAATATAATTATGAAAAATCATAACAATTTTGAAGAAAAACAATGGAACAAAGCATTTAAATAATCAGTCTCAGAATCATAAATGGTAAGTAAATCTGTACTCTGCCGTTAACAAATTAATCATCAGGATAACCATGGAGACTAATTTGTTTTAGGTAGAAAACCCAGAAATGCTTGAAAATTACTGACATGTGGTAACAAGGATACTTTTTGACATTGACATGAGAAGAAAAATGATAAAATTGCTTTGAAATGAGATCTTGTGGTTCTGGATCATTTGGAATACAATTAAGTATAAGCACTGCTCTGTGCAACTTTTTCATGCTTATACAATATACATGTCTCTATCTATCTATCATCTATCTATCATCTTCAGGAAAACCAGACAGGAAAATTTTAAAGCAGAGAATACTTCCAAATATAATGCTATGGAGGCAGGCTTTAAACAATGATGGAGAATAATGCTTGGTGGAGAAGTATTACAGCTTCCTCACCTTTCAGGTGGGAAAGCTCTAAGACAGATGCTCCACTGTCCTACAGGGGTCTCTTATGCAGTTACAACTACTCATTGACGCCATCTGTATTGCATTTTTTCTGTATACTGTTCAGTTTCCATTGCTCCAACATCATTTCCAGAAATTACTTCCTGAATAAATTACTTGCACCCAAATTCTGTTTCTGCTTAGAAGGTTAAAAAACAAGAGGAGATTGTTCATATCTTAAAACAAGTAAACAGGCATATCAACAGAATCCTAATCCTAACTTTCCGCAAGTTTATGAAAGAGCTGAGGTTTCAAGATCATCAAGTCAACCAGATGATAAGACTCTCCAAGGAGAGACAAGAGAGCATGGTAGAGATGACTGTTCTGAAAGTGTGAAAGAAAACAACAAAATTTAACAAATTCTTAAGTTCCAAATAATGTATACTATAACCATTTAAAATTCTTTGAAGCCCCAAAAGAAAGTGGAATTCACATTTACTTGTAAAATCTTTTCTACTTCTGTCATGAGATAGGTTGTGGGCAGGACAGAAAGTTGGAAAAGCATCCTAAGTTGGACAGAAGCACAAAGCCCTGACCATTTCTGGATCATTCTGTCATAGAAAAGCCAACACCATGAATGGCTTGATTAAGGGCAGTAAATTTTCTGCTGCAAGGACTACAGCCTAGATCCATTGTCTCAAGGAGAAAGTCAGGAGACCACTATGTTGGCCCTTTTTCTGGGCAATGATACACTGATTCTCAGGAAAGAATAGAAGTAACAATTAGTGTCTGGTGGAAGCTAAGAAATGACTTGGGCTGAAAATTCTGCACTGACTCAAGAGAGACCTGAATTGCCATGATAAGTAGTGAAAACTCATTCCTACCTAAAATCTTCTAGACATAAGGCAGGTCTTGGTTATCCAAGGAGCACTGACAAAGCCCCACTCTCAAAGGAAAATGCACCGAGTCTAAAAAAGTTGAAGAGAGAATTAGTCCTACATTCTCTTTGATTTTTGCACCAAGAAACGGCAATGGTGTTCTACCACTCATTAGCGGATGGATAAAAGGACATATAGAGAGAGATTCTCTGTGGCATATGCATGTTCATGGATCAATGAAAGGTGAGAATCAGTACAAATGCCAGCCTACCTTTGAAACTCCAAACCCCACACTCAGTGCATGGTACTAGCTGCCCAAGGCTGAAATAATTTGAAGTCTCAATATAAAGGTGATAACAACAGAACCCAAATACAGATGTACTTCTGACAAAATTGACTAAATATCTCACAATCACAACTTGACAAAAGAAAAAGCAATCCCATTTCTAAGGGTGAATATTATTTATCTCATTCTCTACTATTCATTTATGCAAAATTTTCATCATAAAATCTAAAAAGATGTGTGATACAATAAATTGAGAGATAAAATTGTCAAGAAATAAAGTAGTCAACAGACCGCCACCTAATGATCATCCAGCTGCTAGACCAATCATACAGAAACATAGCCTTTATGTGCAATGCTGTTGGTGACATAAATACTGGTGACATAAATATGTGTGCATTGGCTGTGCTTGAAGGAAAGATGCTGGTCTCTATTTAATGATATTAAGTTTAGAATTAGCATGTGAGTGTATCTATAGGCAAATACTAATATGGGACTGGGTGTAAAAGACATGAGGAAATATATAAAATACTTAGAATTCAGATTCATCTGTGTAGAGAACTCTGAAAGTATGTGAAATTTAAAAAAAATCTTCAGATACTTATATTTAAGATGTGCATACATCAAAAAAAATGGAGAAGTCCACTAGTTACTAATTTAGGATAATAATCAGTTGAAGAATTCTGTCACATATTAAAAAGGAGGCAAAAGTTCTAGATAGAAGAGGTGAATGGAAGATAAAAAATGAAAACAAGATCATAAGGTGCAATGAGATTAATGTGCTAATGATTCAGTCCCTGTTGTCTTCTAGATAGTAGTTTTAGTAAAGGGTTGGTTGGACAGGTTAAATTAAAACACATTTTATAACCAACAGTTAAAGGAAAAACCATTTTTTGAATAATTTAATCAATTGTAAATAACTTAAGAGAAATATTGATATCTTTATGATTGCATGCTCTTTATAATATAATTTATATATATTTTTTAAAGATTTTATTTGTTTGAGAGATACAAAGAGTGGTAGGAGGAGAAGAGGGAGAAGACCAAGCAGACTCCCCACTAAGCATGGAGCTGGACATAGGGATTGATCCTGAGACCCTAAAACCATGCCCTGGCTGAAGTCAGATGTTTAGCCAACTGAGCTCCCGAGACGCCTCATAATTTGTTTCAATTAAGTAGGACAAATGAAAATTTTATATCAAGAAAAATGAAGTTATTTTTTTGTAATTTAGAATAAAATATGACAAAATGAAATCCTTAAAATCTAGCATGACCAATTTATATAAAATATAAAATATAAATATATAAGTAAATAATATATAATATAGTGTATATTGTATATATTATATATAATATATGATATAATAATATTGTATATAATATAATATAATATTGGTTAAGCTCCTCTGCCTTTGGTTCAGATCACGATTCCATGATCTGGGATCGAGTCCCGCATTAGGCTCCTTGCTTAGTGGGAAGCCTGCTTCTCCCTCTGCCTGCTGCAACTCCTGCTTATGCTTGCTCTCTCTCTCTCTTACTGACAAATAAATAAATAAAATATTTTTTAAAGTAAAATAAAATATAATACCATGTATAGCTGTTCAATAAAGTATATGTATTACAATAGTAAAAGAATAATAGAATGCTAAGTAAACTTGAGCTGTATCGTTATATGCCCAATAAAAAATAGAAAGTGTAATACTTTACCAAATATTATTTAACACTTTAAATTTTGGTTCATATGTTTGAACTACATTTCAACTTAAAGATCTAATTTCTTTTTGAGTTAACATTTATATGGGAAATATTTTTCTTATTTTTTTGTTTTAGTAAAAAAATTGTAAATTACATGGGGAATTATACGTATATTCATATACACCAATATATGTATGCACATGCAATCTATTGTGTGTGTGTATTTGGTCATTCTGTTCCTAAATTGTGATAAAAATAAAAGCAATACTCTGATTTCTTTCAATTATTACTATTTCCAGATATTTGTCAAAAGTAAAATTAAACACTGTTAATTGGCAATTTTTTGTTTTTGAGCATTAACAAAGTATTCATATTCCCACTATCATTCAAGTCCAGATTTTAATTTAATTATTTTAATTTGTCCACCAATAACAATTCACTATATATTCTTTCTAAAATAATGGAAATAATTATACTTCCTTATAAAAGCCTCAGGAAATAAGACATTATAAATGCTTTTTAATTAATTAATACCAGCTAATTTATAAATCTACCATTTATGTTGCCAAACATGCTCTAAACAGATACACTCTAATAGGTAACATGTTATCCCTTTTTTTATCCATTTCCATTTAGATATATGATATTTTGTACTAGAGAGTTTTTATCATGTATTAGGAAACCATGACAAAATTGAATTGCAAAATTTGAATTGTTTAAAAGTTTTGAATAGCAAAAATTGAATTGTTTAAAAGTTCAAATTTAAATCATTGCTCATATGGGTTTGAAATACGAAATGTTAATTTTAAGCAAATCTCCACTGGAAGAACAAATCTTGGAAAAAGAAGCTTGTTTTTATTCTGAAATTTAAAAGTTCTTTGACAACGAGTAAAATGCAATTGGACTGAAAAAATCCACATTAATAATATATTTATATATTTCATTATGTGAAACACTGGGAAAGGATCAACAAAGTGAAATAAACCATATGTTTCATAAAGAACCTCAACTCTTCTAAGGCAGCAGTGAGTCTATCGTTCATACTATGTAAGAATGCACTTGGCATCTAGGCACCAATCTCTTTAAGTTTCTTAGGTTTGCTGGTACAGATTGTCTACCTGAGTGACAAATGGATATTAGTTCAGGAAGGCTAAAATTCAAAATGGCAATATAATATAATGATAACAAAAGCTTATTTTTATGTGAGTCATTCTCGACCTGCCTTTTTAGCTATAAGAATAATACTTAGTATTTCTCTTCCTGAGGCAAAATTCTAATATACTCAGCAAATCTTAATTCAGATCTGGAGAAAAAATATATGAAAACTTAAAATCTGGGAAGGAGCTTCACTATTTTAAATTCAGAACAGATTATAAGATTTATATTTAATAAGAGTACATAAGAAAGTCTCATATAATCCTTACATGGTTTTAGGCACACTGAGCATAAAGAGATCCACCCCCCCTTTTTTAACATCATATTTTATTTAAATTCAACTAATTAACATATAGTGTATCATTAGTCATTCACCAGCTGCATGTAACACCCCGTGCTCATCACATCATGTGCCCTCCTTAATGCCTGTCACCCAGTTACCCAATTCCCCCATCCCTTTCCCCTCCAGGAACTCTCAGTTTGTTTCCTATAGTTAAAGTCTCTTATGGTTTGTCTCCCTCTCTGATTTCAGAGACCTACTTTTAACAAATCTCTTAGAAAAGGCATTTGTGAAATAACATTATGTCCTAAAAGCCCTATAGTCCCTTGACTGATGCATTATTTGTACATCTATTTTTCAGACCCTCCCACACAATCTAAAACATATAAGCTTTGCTTTTTTAAAAAATGTCAATACCTACTAATTGCTTCCTGAGTAGGTTCTGGTGTTATTTCAATGAAAGGTATAATTTAGCAAACAGATTTAGCAAGCAGCAGATAAAACAATTAGTACAAAGATCTTTTGTGAAAGAAGTGGCTGGCAGTACACCCGCAGTGAAGGCTGAATTTGTAATTTAGAAAACAGATTTAGCAAGTGGCAGATACAACAATTAGTCTAAAAATCTTTTTGTGAGAGAAAGAACCCATAGAATAGGAAAAGGAAGGCACGTTTGCATAAAAATGATATGTCAATTTCACTAAAAAGCAAATAATATTTTATCTCTACCTCTTAACCTTTTCTTTTCCTTATGATTTTTTTCCCCTCATATATTGCAGGTGGTCAAGGTATTAGAGTATATCTAAAATCATGACCCAAGCAATGGTGTCTCATGTAGTAGGCCTACTAAATTTTTAATGAATAAGAACTACCGTTCACTGGACCACAATACTTATTGGATTAGGCAAGGAAATGAACCCATTTTTCTTTTCCCTAATGGGTCTTTGTTCCTTTGATTATAAGCTTAGAGTTTTCAAATAGAATTGACATACTAGTCACAGTTAAAAATTTTGGGAACCCTAATCAATGTGGACTTACAGTAACTATCTAGAAAATCATTCATTATTAGCGTTCTCCTATAAAAGCAAAAATGCATTAAAATAGTACAAATGGATCAAATAATGGATTCACAGTAAATTTCACCAGGTTACATCAGCTTCAAATTTCTTCCCCTTGGGAAAGGAAGTTAATGTTGTGAATGCTGGATCCTCAGGTATAGGGCTCTGTGTAACTCTTAGATTACACCCCCTATCAAAGGACCAGTGTCAGAAAAACAATGAGATTCTTTAAAGCAAGTGGCACTGTTTAGCAAGCAAAGCTATCACTTGTTGAGCTTGAGCTACTCTAAAGTGAGCTACTGTAAACTGATGGGAAGTCCTTCAAAACCTGACTGTTGCCAGGGATCCTTCTTGACATTTATACTTATAAAGTCCTTGGGTATTTTGCTGTATTAAACACAACTTACTGATTTCAGAGATACTATGTCAGACTCTCAGGTTTAGAACTCCTTTGTTTACTTTTATTAGTAGTATTATTTTTAAATTTGACCCACTCAGGTGCCCTGCCTTCCTCTTATTTTGTTTAATTTTGACATGTCCATTGCCAATAACCAACCACTCTTGGTTAACTTGGCATTTAAACATCAAGCCCTTATGAATGATGCTGCACTTATTTCCCTTCCTCCAGGTCATAGGCAATAAGAAATGACTCATGGACCTGGACTGTTTATAAAATTAATGTTGCACATGTGCACTCACAAGTAACATTTATTTATGTAACTCTGCATTTGAAGCATACTCAGCTTACTCAATTCAGAAAATACCTTATGCAAAAAATCCCTTGCACATTCTCATTCAACTTCCAACTTTCATCTGTTACTCATGCATTCAAATATTTTGCTTTATGTTATGCAATGGTGCTGTTTCGCATGCTTATTTAATATTTACTATCCCCAAAGGAGGAGTTGGCAAATTTTATCTCTGTGGGGCTTTGCAGGCAATATAGTCTCTGTTGCAATATGCAACTCTGTCACCGTAGTGTGAAAAGCATCTTAGATAATAGGTAAAAAATGGGCACATTTGTGTTCAAATAAAACTTTATTTATAAAAACAGATGGAAGACATGATTTGACACATGTTGGCCATACTTAGTTAAACCCTGTTTTAGGAAATCACTAGTTAGTGTTAAGTTGTGTTCATTCACTCATACCATGTTCACTCTGGAAGAAACTTTACTAACCATATGTTTAGAGAATGATTGCTCACTGTAGGGCAAATATAAATTTGGTATTAAACAACAATAATTTTTCAAAACATTACTTTTCAATTTAATGAAATATCTTCCTATCCTCCAACACTTCTGATAGTATGTGGTAATGAAAAAATAATTTTACTTTTAAAGTGGTATATTGTAGGGGTATCTGTGTGGCTCATTTGCACAAGTGGCCAACTGTTGGTTTCTCATGGGTTGCGATCTCATGGGTCAGGGGATCCAGCCCCACGTAGGACTCTGAGCTCAGCTGGGACTTTGCTTGATGATTTTCTAACTCTGCCCTTTCCTCTGCTCCTGTGTTCTCTCTCAAATAAATTTTAAAAATCTTTAAAAAATAAGAGAAAATGATATGTAGTTAAATGTAAGTTTATAATATATCAGATGATATATGTCATATATTAAATGACATTTATATATAAAATCATTTCAAATTGCTTCAGCTGTAAGTTATTAGGTTAATAACCATGAATCAATCATTAAAATTTAAGAGAGGACTTGGAAATAAAATATTATAAAATAAATTTCTTTAATCTTCAAAGTTCTACAAATAAAAAACTGAAATCAATAATGCCACATATATCATAGTTCTAGATTAAAACAAGGTTCAGATCTGCTTTCATTGGTTCCCTATTATTATTTTAATATTTTGGGGGGGAATTTTGCCATTTTTTCTTCCAAAGAATTGATTAATTTCTGATGTAGCAAAAATTCTATCAGTCAACAGCTTACATGATCACATATACTGCTTATTCAATTGACTTATTAATAGTTGTTTCTTAAAGTTTAAAACTAGTCTATATTTAACATAACATTGTCTCTAGAATTAATTCTTGAATACTGATAAGCATATGTAGAATTCATATAACTTAAATTCTTCCACTATATGTTCATGATTTTCTTTTGTTAGTAAGATATTATAAACTGAGGTAGCTTCTAATGTAGCAAAATAATGTGCTGTAGGGTGCTTATTAGTTATATAGTGTCTTGGGTTGGGGATTTATTTTTATGTTTAATGTATTTTATGTTTTATATTTTACATATATGTAATTTTTGGATGATATATTTGCTCTATGAAAATGGCTGAGTCAATTAGCAGAAGACATAGACATTGATCTTAGAGCATTGCAGTTAACTAAAACTGAATAGTCAGCCCATTCAGCTGTAATAGTTTAATATTTAATAGTCTAAAATATTTAAATATTTAATAATATTTAATAGTAATAGTCTAAAATTTACTTAGAATGAATTCTCTAGAATTCACTGAAATTTACTTAGAATGAATTCTCTAGATCAAAATAAGTACACTTTGCAAATGGACAGGAGTACAATGCTTTGATGATCTCAGCAATAGCAGAAACAGTTAGTGCATTTATCTTTTATCTAACTTAGCAGTTGCTTCATTTTTGCAAGTCCAATGTTCACCAGTTTTTCCATTGTAGCACAAGATTATGAGGTCACAATTTTTGCCTCATCATAAACACTTTATTCATCCTCAAGACTCCTATAGCACTTTATCATTCTTACATGACAAAATTGATGTTTTGCTATATATTCATATGTAAATTTGCCTCCACTGCTAAATTCAAAGATCTTAAAGAATCCACATTACTGTATTTACATCTATCCATCATCTAGTATTCTATTCACTTATCTCAATAGTTGTTTAACTTTGACAGGTCAAATAATGCCCTTTCTGCAAAGATGCCCATATCTTAATCTCCAGAATCAGTGATATATTACTTTACGTGTAAAGGGACATTGCAGATATAATTAAGTTAAGGAAATTGAGATGAAGAGACTTCTTACATTATCCAAGTGGGAACAGTGTGATCACAGGTATCTTCATGGGAGGGAAGCAAGGGGTTGGAGTCACAGATTTGAAGATACTAATCTGATAGCTTTGAAAATAGATAGAACCATGAGCCAAGGAATGTAGGCAGGCATTAGAAACTAAAAAAGGTGAGGAAACAGATTCTCCCCTAGAGCCTCTAGAAGGAAGGCAGTTCTACCTTGATTTTAGGACTTGTGACCTCCAGGTCTATTTGATAATAAATCTTGGTTTTCAAATTATTACCCACTACCTTTGTGACAATGTTTCTCAGCAACAATAAAAAACTAATACATTAACTTTATTTAATTTGTCTACCTTCATATGCATATCAATTTATATATACAAATGTATGTGTAATACTTATACCTATGTATCTACCTACATTATTTAATATATAGTTTGAAAGAGAACCCATTTTTCATTTGGGGCAGGATGATTTCTGAGTTAGTGCTGTTGAGTGACTCACACCACTTACTGAACAATAGCAACAGTATTGTGATAACACTTGGTAAAGATGTGTGTATTAAGGGTCCTATGGAAGGAGGGAGAAATTCTTTGTAAATCAGACTCTAAATCAAAATGAGGTACCTGTAAAGGTTGAAGAATATAAGCTAGACAGATGAGTGACAGGAAAAAAAGTTATGACAGCAGATAAGATATTCTTATTGCTATTCTCATTCAGGTAAACTCAAGTTGGTTGATTTTCTTGGTGCAAGTGGTACATGGAGAGGGACATGACTTAGAGAGTTAGAAAGATATCAAATTGTTTATTCATCATATGCACTAAATTAGAAATTTCAACTTTATCCTGAAAGCTATTGAGGGTCAATGAAGACTTCAATAATCATTACTATACAACAAGAAAGCCAGAAACAAGTAGAAAGCTTAAGTGGACATACTGAGCCTTCATTAAAATGGTGGTGTTGCCATTTGTTGAAATTGTAAGAGTGATGGATTCTTTGGTTAAATGATCTAGTTTAAGTAGGAATTTGACATAGTATTTCATGAAATATAAACATTTAAATGTGATAGTTACCCTTAAAGAAAACCTCAGAAGCTACAAAAGTGTCTGTGCCTCAGCTTGGCTTGCTTGTAGACCTACCAGGTAATTTGGTAGTGGATTATCTTTAATGACCAAGGTAGCATACCCCTTTAATGACCAAGGATTCTTGGCTCAAAGAATGCCAAACATTACATGTACATTATAAAATAGTATGGACGTTTTGAGTTATAGCTGACATGTAAATTCTCACCCTACCATCCAACCTTGGTTTTGTTCAATTCCTTAAAATTTTTCTGTTAATTTAATACAGCTGTGCCCTTCAGGAGCCCCTTCCAGGTATGAATAGGAATGTTGTATACAGAAAAAAAGAAAAGAAGAAGAAGGAGAAGGAGAAGGAGCAGGGGAAGGAGAAAAGGGAATTAAGGGGGTGCCTTGTGGCTCGGTTGGTTAGGCCTCTGCCTTTAGCTCAGGTCATGGTCTTGGGGTCCTGGGATCAAGCCCTGCATCAGGCTCTCTGCTCAGTGGGGACCCTGTTTCCTCCTCTCTCTCTCTGCCTGCCTTTCTGCATACTTGTAATCTCTGTCTATCAAATAAATAAATAAAATATTTGTAAATTTGTTTTAAAAGGGAATTAAGATTTTGGTTGTTTTGATTTTCAGATGACATCGGCAAGTTGATATGATGGGGAACAGAAATAACCTTAACTATCCCTTTAGCTTAATGAGATTCTGATTAATAACTTATTTCTGATCCCTGATCTGCCACACAAAATGTGAGGTCACAAATGGAAAATGAATAATATTTCACAATCATTATATATTTAATATATTTACTAAGGGGTTGAGGATATGCTTTTACAATGCCACAAAATGGTATAACTGTCACTTGATTTAAGCAGCCAGTTGAAATATTAGAACAAAGTCTCAGAACTAATTCACTAAGTTAAGAAAACAGGTATTTTGTTAATATAATATGTTTAAACAGGGCTGGATTTTGAATTATGATTATTTAAAAAGAGAGAGTAATATTGATAGAACATTCAAGAGTTAATAGGAAAACTAAAGATCGACAATGCCTTAAAAAGGAAGAGGAAAAAGAAGAGGAAATGTTTCCATGAAAATGCAAAACCATAATATTTTGAGGTCTGTAAGAGTTTTTTAGTTCACTGAGTAACAATGTTGGGACCTACAATCATTTCTGTAAGAATCAAACAGGTGACAAGAATAGGTTTAGCAACATGACCCATTCTTTCTGAAGACACTCCTCTGTTGCTACAGTTACCTGATTCTTTACATTTAATGATAAAACATTTTATACAATGAAAATTTCTAAACAGGTTTAGACATTTTTACATGGGTAGTGGTGAAAATGATAATCTGGATTTACTACATTGTTAAGTTTTTCTTAAAGGTTTTAATTTCTTTCTTTCCCACTAATCAAGTCTATTTTCTGTGTTTTCTTACACTTTTGATTATCCTTAGTACTTAGCAAATGACTACAACATTGTACATGCTCAATACCTGCTGATTGAATAAGGTGAATGGATTGCATGATATTTAGTAAATGGAAATACTTTTTTGGAATACTCACAAAGAAGTGACCAGGAACTCAAATCTGGCAAGCATATCTATGATGGTTTGTACCATTTATAACAAATAAATTATATTATATATTAACAAATCACTTGGTACAGTTTTATTGTTTTTTTCTGTATCTTGAATTTATGAACCTTTTATTACCAGTATTGTATAATTCTCAATTCTTCATCTTCAACATTTATACTCAGGCTGTGTTGAAATGTAGAAGATATTTCAACAGATAAGATAATTAATGCATCGAAGGTTTCCAAAATAGACTATATCACTGGATTACTAATTTAGTCATTTCTAAAGACAAGTGGGTAGCAAAGGTACTGCTCTCAACTGCTGTTATGAAAACAGAAATTATGATATGCTCCTTTTTTCACTATCACTAAGATAAGTGACATGCATGGTTTCCACATTTTTCTCTTTCTCACTTCTGCGGTTTTCTTTCTAATAACTTTTTTTTCTATTCAAAGCTGCCCATAGTGTTTGCAAAATAAAAGTATTTATTATGGAATGAGAGGAAATAGGAAAATGCAGTGTGGTGTCTATCACTTAACCAAATATTGATCATGATCATAGAATATTTGGAGACATTTTTAGCTATTGAATAGTTGCAAGCTTAACATTTTTAAATGGGAAAAAGACAAATAAATTGATGATCAGATATCACCAAGTGGAATAATTTCACTTTAAAAAAAAAAGTTTCAGGGTACTGACAGTATTATCAACTATTGTCCAGGTATTTAGGGGAAAAGTGAATACTTGAACTGTTCTGTCTCAAGACAGTGTTCTCAATTCATATTTTTATATTTATGTACCTACAGTATAAGTTTGTCTGTTTTTCAGGATATTCTCTAATACTTCCTTTAAGTTGTAAATACAATTTCTTCTTTCTATACTTTGTATTTGTCAGGAAGTAAGAATACAAACTATTAATATTTTGTAGTAATTTTAATATTTTTATAATTTTGTATCATTTCACTTATATTAGGTAATATCATCCCTTATATTTCTGTTTAACACTCTAGTTGATTAGATACCCACCCCCTTTCCATATTTAGGAAGATACTTTTTCCCATGAACTGTTCCTTTTACTAGCCTCTCCAATGACTTAAGGGGTGTCTGAATGAAGAGTGTTAATACTCAGGGCACATTCACTGAGGAGTGGGAGAAAATCTGCATTAAAGGCAAGAACCAGGACTGCATCTTCTCTTCCTCTTCCTTCTTCCATATCCTGACTTCATGAAATAAGCACGAAGGGACAGCTTTGCTTTCTACATGTAGGCTGTATGGATTCCATTCATTCAGTTGCTTAAGTAAACAGATTTGCAATGGATAAAGAGATTTCTTCCATCTCCAGCTCACTTCCTCTCTCCAAGAAATTACCTTGGCAATATTTTAGGAGTTATAAGAAGCAGTACCATCTAAATGAAGCATTATTGTCTTTCCCATTAGAGATGCTTAGATGGATATTATCAGTGAGAACAACAAGTAAGAAGAGAGGTGTTACTTTAGAACATAGCAATGAGACCCAGGCAACAAGATTGGAATATAGGTATGCCAGGCATTATTACAATCTATTTCTTGCTAAAGAGGAAATGGAAGCAATGTAACTAATCAAAACAAATTTAGGACTCAGACCCAGGTTTTGATTTAAAGTCTACTTTTTACAACATACCATACAGAATAACTGAATTATTAATCTTAATATTATAAAATTTACAAAATTTTTAAATTGCCATTTGTTTTTGGATTTGCAAAAGTATCTTTCCAACCTAAATTTCATCTTCCTTTTCATGTACATGAACTTCTACACTTGCCCAACAATATACCTGTATACTTCCCTATTGGCAAAGCAGTTAACTTAGTTTGGAATGCTGTACTTTAACTAATACAGTATTATTCATGCAAAATTAGTTTCAAATTTTAAGATGCCTATTATAAGGATAGTAATATGTTAAGAATCAAGGATTTCCTTAATTTATCTCATGTAATAAAGACCATGAAATTATGAATTTGTAGTAAAATACTAAGTACTACACCATTGTTTTTGTTACTTATAATCAATATTAAAATTTGCCATTATTTGTGATAATAACCTTAAAGATTTGATCCCTAACACCTTGAAGAGTAAGTCAAAGATCTGTAACAAACAAAAACATTATATATTCAGAAGCTGACACAGCATTCAACACTAAAACTTTCAATAGCTCACAGAATGGTGATAAAATCAGATGCTTACAATATAATAGATGGAGTTCCAAGGCAAACCCATCGTTTTCTCTTTAGATCACTCCTTTTCTAAAGAAAGAACCAATATCTTATTCATCTAGACTGCAAAAAATTATACACATAGACTCTTAAAAAAGTATTTTTGAAATAAGAAATATATGAGTCTAAAATCCATATTGTAACAGGGTAAGGACTTGATCAGCAGTCAAAGTTGAATAAAGTGGGGTCAGAAAATAACCATTTTACTAAGAGCTGAGTCAAGATAAAATTTAAGTTTTGCTATTGTTGCTGATTTTTGCTTGTTTTTAATAGAGGTGATCTGAACTTGTTAAAGAAGAGAAAAGGCCATATATGTAGGTAAAAATATAAAATGCTTGGCAGAGAAAATATTTTGGTAACACTGAGTGAGCTTTTCAAATTCTACTTTATGCCCCATAATTGCAAGGATATATCTCTAGAACTTTTCTGTCTAATGATGCAGCTATGTAAATTTATATTTAAATTAATTTAAATTAAACAAAATTAAAAATTCAGTTGGACTAGCCCCTTTTAAGACACTCAGTAATCATAACGGTCTTATGGTTCCAGAGAGAAGTGCAGACAAAGAATGAATTTATTGTCATAGTAAGTCACATTACTTAATAATAGTCTAAACACAGATATAAGTGAACATATGTAGTTTGGAATAAATCATAGCTTACATGAAAATTATCTATCACAAGCACAGAATTGAGTGCTTTCTTGGCATTCTACTCTGCACATGTTAGATATGCATGCAATGTGTTGAAGAAGCCCAACTCACCCATAGAGTACTCCTATACATTTGGTGTATTATGTAAAGAGAATAAAATGTTTTCCAACTGTATGGCATTCTTTCTATGGGTTCATTTCTAGAGGATCTCTTTCATAACTTCTTGAAGTATTCTTACTACAGGAAAAATAATTAATCTAAAACAAGCCTCAGGTGTTTTGGGGGGGCTGGGTTCCCTGCACTGGGCTATTTTAGGTTTGCTGTGTTATGAGACCACTTTTCTTCTATAGAGCATTTTTTCCTGTTTTTATAAACTTTTACTCGACATTTACATTTTAGTGGCAATACAATTTAAGAAATGAACACATTGAGGAAATCTACTTTAAAAGTAAATGCTTTTAAAGAAAAATGTATGGGGACGCCTGGGTGGCTCAGTTTGTTAAGCGGCTGCCTTTCGGCTCCGGTCATGATTCCAGCGTCCTGGGATCGAGTCCCACATCGGGCTCCTTGCTCAGCGGGGAGCCTGCTTCTCCCTCTGCCTCTGCCTGCCACTCTGTCTGCCTGTGCTCGTTTGCTCTCTCTCTGTCAAATAAATAAATAAAATCTTAAAAAAAAAAAAGAAAAATGTATGTTTCGCATATGGGTGGGAACTGGAATAAAAGAGAGGACAAGTAACAATGCTATGAAAGAATATAAATTAAATTCTGTGCCTTGCAATAATTAAGGTCATCCCAGTATAAAAAGAAGTTAAAATGTTATTGTCTTAAGGAGTTTGAAGAATCTTAAAGTCTCAGAAGAGCTCTCAGTAGAGTTAACATCTGTGGATGATTCCCAGGACCTGGTAAAGAAAAATATTCTACAACATCATATATAAATTTTGACAGGGTTGGTGAAGACAGTATATATTCAGGATAATTGAAAAAAGGTGAGAGATATAAGGTTTGGAGTCCAAAATATTTGTAGGTGAAGAAAATCATGCACCAGCGATTTGGGAGTGGTTCTGGCCGGTAAAGGCACAGTCAATACCACAACTACTATCACAGAAAGTCTAAGAAAGTGGTACCTGGGTGGCTCAGTTGGTTAAGAGAACTTCAGCTCAGGCATTGATCCCGGGGTCTTGAGATTGAGTCCTGCCCTGGGCTCCCTGTTCAGTCAGGAGTCTGCTTCTTCCTCTCCTACTCCCCCCTACTTCTCCTCTCTCTCTCTCTCTCTCTGTCAAATAAAAAGTAAAATATTAAAAAAAAAAGAAAGTCCAAGAAAATTGAGAAGGCTCCTTAGTAGAGGCACTAGGGTAAATATTTGAAGGAGAAATACATGTATGCAGTCTTTGCTGTACTTAGAGCAGTATCACTATGGGTTATGATATAATTATAGGAAGAAGAAAAGGTGAGAGTAACTGTTTTTTAAAAAACAAATAGGGGCGCCTGGGTGGCTCAGAGGGTTAGGTCTCTGCCTTCAGCTTACGTCATGGTCTCAGGGTCCTGGGGTTGAGCCCCACATCAGGTTCTCTGCTCAGCAGGGAACCTGCTTCCCCCTCTCTCTCTGCCTGCCTCTCTGCCTACTTGTGATCTCTCTCTCTCTGTCAAATAAGTAAATGAAATATTTAAAAAATAAAAATTAAAAATAAAAAAAAACAAATGAACAAGGGAGAGTTGTGTACAAGGAGTTTTTGAAAGCGAAGAGATGAGAAGTTCATTTGCATACTGGTAGATGTGAAGAGCAGGGATGATTGAAACACTTAATTAGGAGTGAAATGTATTCTGACATTTTTAAGTCTGATTTACTGGATCCAGAAGAGAGGGTTTATTATCACCTGGGTATCTAAGCTAAGATATGGCCGTCTGACTTAAATGATTTTCTAATCTTCTTCTGCAAGAGTTAAAAAATGATATGCAAATTCAAGTTGTTGTCATGAGACAGGATGAGGTCATTTATATAATAACATATTTACATGTTAAAATTCTATTCAACCTTTATATCTCAGCTCAGATGGTTCCTCTTTAATGAGACCTTCTTTAATCTCTGCTTGTGACTGGGTTCACTTTTATGTAAGAGGTATAGAATGTCAAATTACCTGACAGAAAAGGAAGTAATAAGGATCCAGACAGATGTCTTAGAAATAAAACAATAGATGAAGGGCTGGGAATCAGCATCATTCTGGAAACCATAGTCATATCTCCCAACCAGAAAAACTTCATGTCTCTGATACTATCAGTCTAATTCTAAACAAAATTGTCTCCTGCCTATAGCAGTGGACTTCGGTGTCCTCTGCCAAATTTGACATTTATTCCTTTCCCGGCAATGTCCACAGAGTTGACAACTCAACCTCAATAGAACTGGAAACCAGGTCAGACTATTCTGCTTTCCAAATAGGTTTCAAACTTATCCTGGTTTATATATCCACATATTATCAGACTGTTTGCCTACTTTTGACATCATCTCCCGTCTCAGTGCTTTTATTACCATTTACCAAGCATGTTTTACAATATCCAGCACATTTTGACCACATTCATTTTTAACATAAACTCTGGGCTCTCTGTACAAATTCCATTGTTTGAAACATTTTTTTTAATTCCCTTCACTATGTATGCATGTTGTCACTCATGTTATTTTAATGAGTGATGCTTTCTTTTTGTGGCTACTGTATATGAAAGGTATTCTTGACCACTCTTTAATTTCTAAAGAGGATTTAGGAGAAGACATTTTTCTCTAGTAGCTATTTACCTTTGTCTTTCATTTTAAAAATAAAACTTGTGTTGTAACTCTATCAGTAACATATCTTCTAATATGTTAATATTTATTGTTACTTAATGTCATGGGGAAGTAATAACAGCAGTTATATAGATGTTTAAATTTTGGTACCATTTTGCTTATAATATTGGGCCACTGTCTGAATGTTATATTTTTAAAATACTTTGACTAATGACTTTTCTGGACTTAGCATTAATTATGGTAATGGTGAGAAGTGATGATCCGATACCATGCAGGTCATAGTGTGAAAATTAATGATGCAATGAATATTTTCTGAATGAGTATATCAGATTTTAAAACAAATATTGTGTATTTATGAGAGGAATTTGGTGTAGGAGAATAAATACAACAGCTGCTTTTTAATCATATGTAGAAATTATGATTCTAATCTGTTACATTTAATAGCACAATACATTTGAAAGAATGTAGTACTAAGTATTCATGTTACTAAGCATTTTTGTACAATAAGCATCACTAAAATAACTCATACTCTACGTTTTTGAAAACAGATTGGCATTTTTCCCCCACTGCGCTCTTTTCTTTTCTTACACGTCACTAGCAAATAACCTTGAGCTTGGTTGGAGAACACAATTTCCCCTCTTTTTCCTTAGCTCTTAAACTTAGCCATCTATGTCTCTATATCATGGGTAGAAGTCTTCATTCTGGAGAAGAGATACACTTAGGGAAAATTAAGAATTAATGCCTTCTTCCTTAAATATTCATGAGAGAACATAATCACTGTCACTAGAATAAATAGCAAATCTTACTTCATTGCATGTTAAGGTAGTATTAGAGATGGTGACACCATTGGGAATAACACCATCCAAGCACACATGTGGTTATAGTCTGCACGTGTCTTACTTTGAAAGTTTAACCCTCAAATCCAGATTAAATAGTCATCTCTATTCACCATGTGGGTCCAATCAGCCTTTTTAAAAAATGTTATTTTAGGAGCTAATCCAAAAGGAAGACTAAGGGTTATTGAAAAAACAAAATTATTAAGAATTTCACAAACAATTTAACTATAGTAAATTCAAATTTTTATTCCAAAGGGTTCCTGATTTTAAATACATAGTGCAGTGTGGCCAAATGACGAATTTGGCAATCTCTGTAAATAACTTAATAAAATAATAAAAAAGCAATAATAACATTGGAAAAATAAAATTTCTAAAACAATAATTTCAGGTCTATGAAAATCAACCAAAGGCATTCAACAAGTTGAAAATCGTTATTTATAGAAAACTACTGAACATTGAGTAAGAACACTGGGAATCTGTTATATTACTGCCTGAGGTTGCTCCTACTTCCCACCTAGCTCTATGGTTTAACCAGAGAAGACATGCCATAAAAATCAGCATCTTCCTGAAAGGAAGGATGTCACTTTTTTAGAACAGAGGGCAAAATACCACATCAGAAAAATTATTACTAACAATAAGAACCTCAGTGGTGAATAATGGGAACAATGAAAGACTTGGGTAGACTGAAGTTTGATCCTTGCTGGGACAACAGTAGCCAAGTAGCCAGTTATGTATTAGGGAGATCCAGAAATTATGACAGAGGAGGATTTGCTAAATTACCAGGCATCTTTAGCTGACTGAAACAGCTTCATGTAGGTACAGGAGAACCTGCAGAGGACACAGTCATTGATACATTGGACTCATTGCTCAGTGTCCACATGACTGTGCACACTTAGGGAGAACATGAGACATTCCAGTAAACTGGCAAAACCAGGACAAGTTGAAAAGAAGTTGGAGATTGAAACTTATCTGCAACACAAATGTAGATCATTAGCAAAAGGTGAAAGTCTTACCAGATCAAAGTATTTGATCCCACCTTCTGAACAATCATTCACTGCACAGTAAACTAAGTAGATACAGGGTTGACCTCTCAAAAGCCATCAGTTTTAAAGGATCAGTAAGCACATGAAAGGATGCCCAACTTCATCCTATATTATAAAAGTGCTTATGAAAACAAGAGAGCACTTTCCCCTCAACAGAATGACTGTAATAAAAGGACAAGGAATAGCAAGTGATGGCAAAGATAAAGCAGAATTTGTGCCCCAATATATTGTTGCCAGGAATGTAAAATGGCACAACCACTTTGGAAAACAATTTAGCAGTTTTTCAAAGTATTAAGCATAAGGATATATCACATGATCCAGCAATTCTATGCCTAAATAGTCAATTGAAAGTAAAAGAATGGAAAAGGATGGGTACATTAAGCAAAAAAGAGCAGAATGAGCAAATATCCAGCTTCTACTATTTTTGAATGCCTCATCTTAGCCCCAGCAAAAAATATCACACCGTGGATTTGTATGATATCATCCCTTGAGGATACTGTCCAGACATTAGCAAGTGAGTCATAGCAGAATGTTAAGTATTAGTTTCTAGGGCTCCTGTTACAAATCACACCACAAACTGGGTTGCTTAAAATAAGCAAACAAAAATTATTTCCTCATAGTTCTGAAGGCCAGAAATTTAAAATCAGGATGTCAGCAGGGCCTCACTCTGTCTGAAGTCTCTGTGGCTACATAATTCCAATATCTGCCCCTGTCTTCACATGACATTCTGTCTCTATGTCCTCTCCTCTTCTTATAAAAACAGCAGTCATTGGATTTAGGGCCTATTATCTTACAGTATAATCCCATTCTGATCCTAAACCACTTACATCTTCTAAGATCTAATTCCAAATAAGATCACAGTCTATGTAGTTCCAGGCACATGTGCATTTTGGGGAACATTATTCAACCCACTCTTTCCTACCCCATGTCATGGCAGCAGTTTATCCCTACTGGAATTGAAGCTATGGGACCCATATATGCCTCTACAGAATGCCTAATTTAACAGCATGGGATATTGTATAACACTGGCTTAGGCTCAGAGCACCATCCATTTGTTTGAAAGAATAGCAGCATTTGACACATGACTTATGTCCAGTGATTCAAGCACATGCCAATTCATTAGCAGGCAGGCATATTAGTAAAATAATGGAATATCCATTTATGGGTAGAGTTAACTTTTCTCAGAGCTCAGGGAATATTTTAAGACTCTCTAATCAAGGGCTGCATGGGTGGCTCAGTGGGTTAATGCCTCTGCCTTCAGCTCAGGTCATGATCTCAGGGTCCTGGGATCAAGTACCACATCGGGCTTTCTGCTCAGCAGGGAGCCTGCTTCCTCCTCTCTCTCTGCCTGCCTCTCTGTCTACTTGTGATCTCTGTCTGTCAAATAAATAAATAAAATCTTTAAAAAAAAAAGACTCTGTAATCAAGATTTAGTATATTCACTTAACCAATGACCAAGTGACAGAATAAATGAGCAAAAACAGGATTGGTTCTTTTCACCACACTCCAGTGTCCCCATAGTTGAATTTAATCTTCCTATTCTTGTAGTCATGAGCTCTCCTTGTTTAGAGGTTCTGGGTACCAGAAAGGAAAGCTACAGCTATAGCTAAAACATTTGGAAGGGGAAAATTATGACCCAGAACATTTCTTTTCAGTATCTCAAGGTTCTGTAAAAACTATTAATAAACAATTTAAGCAACTATGATCTGTCAAAGGTAATACAAAAGAATGGTTCATACTACCTAGAATAGATAATATGGAAAGATACAGTTTCCTAAGGGACAGCATTGGTGAGTATTAGTTATGACCTCAGGATCTGTTTCAGCATCAAGGATGTTTTCATCTTATATTGACTTTCCTGGAAAATTTGCAGCTTGTCACTTTCCTGTGGACTCATTACTTGAACAGACTTAATGTAGGACCTGAGTTGATTTGAGTGTTAAAAGGGGTGGTCTGTAACAGGACCTTCTGGTGTCCTGAAGGACCTCCACTTTGAACACCTCTCATTTCCACAAACACCTCTGTCCCATTTCAGACTTTCCTCAGGCTGAAAGAAGACCACTCTGTGTTCTACATGTTTTTGTTTGTTTGCTTGTTTGTTTTTTGTTTTTTTTTAACTTTCTGTCACTATTTTTTTTTCTAATCAATGCAGATCCCCACTCATCATGAATATGTACATACACCCTAGTAATGTGAAAGTTAAGTTTCACCAACTTCAACCAGTGAGATGGAAGACAGTAATGAATACTTCAAACATCTTTCTTGTAGTTGACAATTCAAGAAGGTAGTCTACATACCACTTAAGAAGTCCAAATAGGAACAGTTCCAATTTTTAGATACTCTCCTCAATCACAGACATTTATGTTGGCTTTTCCCACTTACTGTCCACTCATCTCTCAATTTTTCTTTCTGAGATCATCACCCAGAGAAGCTGATGCACTGAAATCCTGCCTAAATTTCTACTTTCAGCAAGAACATGGCCAAAGTCATAAAGGTATTATTGTCATCATCAATTATAACAATTAGTAGCAAGGGTTAAAAAAAATTATACTTGAACACATCTTTTTCAAAAATAAATCTAGTATTCAATTCTGATAATCATTTCTAATGCAGTGCTATATAAAAGTAGCTCCAAACATAAAATAGAAAGGCCAGATACAATTGAATACAGTGCAATTGCTAGTTCCAGCCTTTTGGGACATTCTCTAAATATAAGTGATTGCATGTGAATTCATTAGGTTGAAATTTCCGTTTTTACAGCCACTTACTCATATTCAAAGGGCTTCCAATTTGAATCACCATTATTATTAATAATAGTACTATAGGGACTGGAGATAATTAACATCAATCTGCCCTGTATTGCAAGTTATTTCTTGTATCTGAGATGAAACTTATAAACTCTCTTTCAATTTGTGTCTTTTTCAGAAGCAAGGAAGGATGAGAAGAAAAAAATGTTATAGAGTACAGGAGTATAGTAAGATTCGGTTTATTCAAATACTCAGCTACAAAAGCTCAGGTCTAATGAAATAATCATGTCATTTATCCTCATACCTGGGCGGAATTTTTTTAAAAGATGAGATCTTATTCTGCTTGAACTGCTTATTAACTAGAATTTAAAAATTCTTATTTAGATCTGAAAAATATGAGGAAAATTACAGGAGTAGTGGGTACTCTAGTAGTGAGAAGAGGGATTTCTTTCTGAATGTTTTTAAATCTTTTCAGGTGTATATCTGGTGGTCTCAGGGAAATCTAAATTGTTTGTTGGCAAGGGACATGATTTATTATGTTGTTGTCCTTTCAAAATTCTAAGATGTTCAGAGACATTATTTTAAACTTTATGGGTTACATAATGACTCATCTGAGAAGATCAATAATGCATTGCACTAAGAAAGAATCACTATTTGCCCTATGAAGGGGCAAATCAGGCATGCCCAATATTCCTCCACAGTCGAGAGTTGTAAACCATTTTCACACCAAAGAGTCTTGGGAAGTTGAATGAAGCCTAGAACTTTCTGCTGTATTTTTCTTTTACCATGGTAAGGTATCCATATCATAATACTTACCATCTTTACCATTTTAAAGTGTACAGTTCAGTACTATTAATTATGTTTGCTTTGTCATGAAACAGATCTCTAGGACCTTTTTGTAGTGCAGAAATGAAACTCTATCCATTAAATACAATTCCTTTCTCTCCATACACCTGTAGCCATCATTCTAATTCTTATATTTGTGAGCTTTACTACTTTAGATATTTCATCTTTATTTCATAAAAAAGATCATAAAAAGACAAATAAAAGTATTTTTCCCTTTGTGACTAGCTTATTTCACTTAGCATTGTGTATTCAAAGTTCATCCATGTTGTGGCATACAAAAGGATCTCCTCAATTTGTATGGCTCCATTGTATCAGTATATGTAGACACCATATTTATTTATCTATTTCTCCTTGGATGGATGTTTGTGTTGCTTCTACTTCTTGGCTATTGTGAATGGTGCTAATGAACATGAGTCGACAAATATCTCATTGATATTCTAATTTCAGTTTTTTGAATGTATGGCTTGAAGTGGGATGGCTGGATCATATGGTAGTTCCATTTTTTTTTTTTTACAAAAGTTACATACTGTTTTTACAGTGCTCACACTATTTTACAATCCTACCAACATTGCATTAGGTTTGCAACTTCTCTACATCCCAGAAACACACTAGATTCTGTTTTCTTAACAGTAGCCATGTCAATGGGTATGAGGTGAAATATCATGTTAGTTTTTAATTGTATTTTATGATGATTGGTGATTTTGAGCATCTTTTCATATACTTGTCCACTTCTTTATCATCTTTGAAAAATGTCTACTCAAGCCCTTTACCCACTTTTTAATCTGATTACTTCATTTTCCATTGTTGAACTGTAAGTGTTCTTTATATTCTGGATATTAACCTTCTTATCAGATAAAGACTTGGCAAATATTTTCTCCCATTCTGTAGATTGCCTTTCCATTCTGTTGACTGTATCCTTTGATGAACAAAAGCCTGTAAGTTAGTATCATCCCATATGTCTATTTTTGCTTTTGCTGCCTGTGCACTCACTATAATTTTTGTAAATTCATAAAATACTTAGGATTACCAAGAATCAAATTATACTGAAATATGTTAATCAAAATATCAAAATTACTAAAAATGTGTGTTTACATTGATAGATAAAATTATGAATTCTTATTGTAGGAGGCATAAAAGAAAATATAATATTATAATAAATATATCTATATAAAAGTATAATAGATATAATAAATTATAAATAATAAATACAAATATGTATACATATCTGAATATTATATCATGCTAATATTGTAATAATAAAATATAGAGAGGTCATGATGATTGAAAACATAGTTCAAGATAGCTGAAGCACTTAATATGTAATATGAATCTATATATATTTAAGATATGCAAAATTTCAGTTAGATATTAGTAAACATAAAGCATGCATTTGTTTATTTATTTTTTGTTTCCCATAAAAGTTCATGGATTAAGTCCTATTACGGGCTGCAGATGAAAAACTGCTTCTATAGTGCTTAAGTGTGTGATATAACAGACTCTATCAAGAAAGCTAGGCTCTTCAACTTCTGCATCCATCCCACTGAACATACTCAGAAGCCTTCTATCTAAAATTTTCTAGAACAGAGTCCCACACCTAAGGACCTTGGAACCAATATGGTGCAGAAAACAGGATGCATAGTAAAAGACACAGCTCTGTCAAATTTCTTAGAAGTTTTCTTATTAAAGTTATTTAGAAGTTAGTATTATTAGGATTACTTTTTAGACAGAGACAGAAAGCATGATCTGGGGTGGAGGAAGGGCATAGGGAGGGAGAGAATCTCAAGCAGGCTCCATGATGAACTTGGAGCTAATGTAGAGCTCAATCCCAGAACCCTAAGATCATGACCCACTTAACTAAAGGGGGCTATGTAGGCACCCCTAGAAACTAGAATTATACTCCCAGCAATTAAGTCAAATTAACCTTACCAATACACACATTTAAATTTTTAAAGGGATTTTGCTAATATCATTTCTTAATATTCTATTATCAGTTCTGATAAGAAGCATGGGGATTTAAGGCCATGCAATATAGTGCATTAGCACAATAGACATGCTTAAGTACCTAGCCTAGAAAATCCTTGTGTTGGGAATTTAAAAAAATAAGTTTTGGCAAGAAAGCATATCATTAAAGGAGATATAAATCACCCATATGTCTCATTTCTTGGAAACTGATTCAATCAGAGAGCCAAGAAAAATACTGAAAATCAACGTTTTCATGGTTTATGAACCAGAGAAAATGGAACAAATTAAATACAAAACTCCAGGAGCTACTTCTATTGAATAAAGCAGCAGGAATTCTTCAGTTGGTCAGTTGCCCTAATGAATACAGTCCACTAATTAAATCAAGACCCTAACAAAATGACTTTTATAATGAAAGAAAATGGTTGACAGGCAATAAGAAGTCTGCATGAATGTGTCTTTAAAAGCTTATAAACAAAAGAGCAATATTTTCAAAGGAACTTTGTGAAAATGTAACTTACAGGAATAATAGAATTACCAGTAGACCTGTTAAGAAAGCAACTTAATTGCTGTGACCTACTTTAGCAATTGAAATTTTCATGACATTCTGTATAACTCTTTTAGAGATTTCTTTCCATGTTACAGATTGTTTTTGTCTGAAATGCAATAGCTAAAATAAGTTAAACTTTATGAAATTTAGCTGAAAAGTGTTCAGTTGCCATAGTCAGCACCATCTATTTATTTACACACACACATAACATATATATTACATAAATATAAATATCTATACTTATATATTTATAAATTTATCTATACTTTATATTTATAAATTTAAAAATCCCATTATCAAATTCTGATCTTTATTTGGTAATGTCAAGTTCTCCAAAGTTAACAGAGCTTCACAATAAAAATAAGGTACTAATAAAGAATTTTATAATGTCCTAAAGATAAGAAATTTTTAATTTCTAGTCAATAGGTAAGTGGAGGATTTATTTGGGGATTCTGTAGTAGAAAGAAAGGTAAACAAAACATATTTTAATTAGACATATTTAAATAATTCAGACCAATTCCTTGATGTAACTTTTGTTTGGTGACATTTATTTCATTTACTCTAATTAGTACTATATTTCTTTCCTATGGGTGACAATTCCCCTGTATAACAGTTAAGCAATCCACATTATAGGTCATAATTCAGGTGCACTGGTAGAGCTTTTCCCTTTGTAGAAGCATTTGTTGCAGAAGTTACTTTTATGTGCTTATACCTCAAATTTTTTGGTTTTGTTTTGTGGGCAAGAGTGTGCTTCTAAGTGTGTGTGGGAGTGGGTGTGTACGAAATGTTTCTTATAATCACTTTTGCAAAGAAATACACTTTTTCTAAACATAGACAACTCATCTTGATGTTGTATATTTCCTTTTTAATTTCCTAGCAGTTCTCTTAACATATCTATTCAATAAATGTGTGAAAACGTCATGTTTGAATTATATTGTCCAATTTATCTATCAAATTTATTAGTTGAACATGAGGGAAGATTTTATATATACATATATATAAAATACACGTTATATATAAAATACACATTTTATATATATGTATATATAAATATATATATCAGATTGATAGCAAATAGATATATAGATAGATTAATCACTGGCAAGGCAGATAATAGAAATGTATGTGAGAGAGAAAAAAATGTGGGTGAGAGAGAAAGAAACGGAAAGTGAGGAAGAGAGATGACAACATGACATGTTGAAGCATAGCCTTCTACAATCAGATCTCTAGATTCAGATTGCCCCACTTAGAACCCTAGCCTAAGGCTCACTTTTTCTTTAAAATAAAAAAGTCATAATAATTAAAAGCAAAAATAAGAAAATCAACCTAGGTAGGTATATACATATCTTTAAGAATAGTTACTTTATAGCAGGGTTTAAAAATTTTCACTAGACTACTTGTATTAGCTCAATGTTCCGACTACTAAAACTAGAGAACAAGGGTTTTCAGAAAAATGGGGAGGAGATGGTTATACTTTTTGAGGCCTTCCTAATTTTAATGTTTTCTTTCTATTGAACATGAGTTCATATAATGCATAGCCCTGAAAACGTAGTGCAAGAAGTCATTTCATTTTGAAGAATGAAAGCAGAAATATGTAGTCTTGATCAATAAAGTAGGGTTGAAAAGGAGGGAGAATTTGAAGGAAAGGAATAGTCTCAAAGGTGTTGCCTATCAGAGATTAATTATTTTTTTCACTTGTGTTCTCAAGTTGATGTGCC
>RCUC01156878.1:0-56695 GCA_003697995.1 Taxidea taxus jeffersonii | reverse complement strand
AAAAAAAAAAAAAAGAATCTGCTGTTCTCCTTGTTAAGTGAACTTGGTCTTGGCTGGATTTCTTTAATATTCTGGGGGAGGGGCCTGTTGTAGTGATTCTCAAGTGTCTCTGCCCCAGGCGGAATTGCATCGCCCTTACCAGGGGCCGGGCTAAGTAATCCTCTCAGGTTTTCTTTCAGGATCTTTTGTTCCCTGAATGCTTTCCATAGAGTTCCGGAGGACGGGAATGAAAATGGCGACCTCCCAATCTCCGGTTCAGAGGAGCCGAGAGCTAGGGGCCCCAGTCTTCAGTGCACCTTCAGAGAAAAGCGTTTAATCACTCCTGTCTCCCCATCTACGGCCGCACTTGGAGAAAATCGTGTGTAATCAGTCCCATCTCACTGGCTTCTGGGAGTGCTCTGAGCTCACCCAGCCTGTGACCAAGTGTCTCTGTCTCTGGCAGAGTCCCACCTGGAGTCTCCCAACCCCTTATATCCCTGAGCTCTCCCGGGTCGTAGTCTCTCCGGATCTTGTGGGCGCCCCTCGTACAGAGCACCGGCCTGTGTCACAGACCACGGCTCTAGGAAACCACGGCTCTAGGAAACCTTGGCTCTGTCTCCCCAGCCGGTTTCCCCGCTCTAATACCTGTGAGCTCTGCGACACTCAGACACCCCTGATCCTTCTGTGACCCCGGGGGACCTGAGTCCACGCTGTCCCCGTGAGGTCTTCACCCCAGTTTAGCCTCTGGAGCGATGTCCCTCCGTGGAGTAGACTTTTAAATGTCCTGATTTTGTGCTCCGCCGCTTGCCGGGAGCTGGCCCCTCCCCATGGGGTCTATCTTCCTGTCCCGTTGGATTCACTTCTCTGCTGGTCCTACCTTTTAGAAAGTGGTCGATTTTCTGTTTCTAGAATTGTTGTTTTTCTTCTCTTCGATCTCCTGTTGGATTCGTAGGTGTTCAGAATGGTTTGATAGGCTATCTAGCTGATCTCCTGCTGCCTGATGTCATCTCAGCCTGCTACTTCTCTGCCATTTTGACTCCTCCTCCCCAGAAGAGATCCTTTGAAATTCACAATTACCAGGACGCCTGGGTGGCTCAGTTGGTTAAGCAGCTGCCTTCAGCTCAGGTCATGATTCCAGCGTCCTGGGATTGAGTCCCGCATCGGGCTCCTTGCTTGGCAGGGAGCCTGCTTCTCCCTCTGCCTCTGCCTGCCACTCTGTCTGCCTGTGCTCTCTCTCTAACAAATAAATAAGTAAAATGTTTAAAAAAAATTCACAATCACCATACTGAGTTGAGTCATTATTTCTGCCCAACAGTTGTGCTGGGTTGCCCTATTCTGCTTCCTCAACATTTCACATCTTACCTGTTTTCCTCCAGTTTACAACACTGCTTTCCCCTGTCCCTAATTCAGTTGATAACCTAAACTTCACTGAGAAAATTGATACCTGCTACTTTCCTGAATATACGCTCATATACTCTAACTTCTCTCTTGTTATTATGGTTGTTGTTATTATGCTTCTGGTTGGAGCATGCCTTGTTGCAGTTAAGACTGAACACTCAGCTGAATTTTTTGCTTTGCTACATGTTTTTTTCCATTCTATCTATTCTCAGCCTCACACCCAGAGGGAACTGCTAACAAGGAAATCAGATTGTGTTGCTACAAGGCATTATTGATGAGTGGATACAGAAGAAATTTTAGTTTATTCATCAATAATCCATTTTCTTTGGACACCTATCTTCCTCATTATCGGTGACCCTGTAATGATCCATTTCAATTGGTCACTCCTGTGGATACACCTGCATCTTATCCACTAGATCTTTTCTACTTCTGAAATAAAAAGTCAAATTCTCTAATCTTCACAACATTCTTTATATATACAGACACACACACACACTTTTATAATTTATTTTTTACTTGCTTATTTCTATTTTCCTGTCCTATACAACCATGGAGATTCCAAATGTCTGACTTCATCTTTTCCTCTGTCCTAAGGTTTTTGCTGATACCCTTGCAGTATGCTGACAAAACTTCCACTCTGTAGATCTGACTGATTCTACTGAGTCTTCTTGGAGAATTTCACCTAAAAGCTTACACTGGTGCTGCTGTAAATTTATGACGATGATATCATCTGGGCCATCTTGTCAAACCTTCACTTTGCAGGTCAGTTTTCTCCTTCATTGTCTGTAGTAGCTACTTTGGATATCATCTTTCTTCCTCACCTTCAAATGTTCCCTCTTTACTCCTAACAAATTATGTTAATTTCTCTCCTGTGAAAACAGAATATTTAGGGGAAAGCTCTAAAGCGACACTATTACCTGCAAGTTCACTTTTAAGTACCTCCTTCTGCCCATTACAGATAAAAGTGTCTCTTACACAAGTCTAATCCTTTGTTTTACTCTTTGGATCTACTTCTGTCCTAATTTTGCCAGAACCATGCCCTTGTGGCACCATACTTTTGGTGCTAACTCATTCTCCTTGTGCTGGTATTTCTTTCTTTTTTTTTTTTATTTTAATAAAAATAAATTCTATTTATTTCTATTTTAAATAAATTCTATTTAAATTTCTATTTATTTTAATAAAAATAAATTCTATTTATTTCTATTCCTTTTTTCTTTTTTTTTTTTAAGATTTTATTTTAATTTATTTGACAGAGAGAGACACAGTGAGAGAGGGAACACAAGCAGGGGGCCAGGGAGAGGGAGAAGCAGGCTTCCCACCCAGCAGGGAGTTCCATGTGGGACTTCATCCCAGAACCCTGGGATCATGACCTGAGCCAAAGGCAGACGCCTGACAGCTGAGCCACCCAGGCGCCCCTTGTGCTGGTATTTCTCAGCTTCCCTTCACCATCACCTCCTCAGCTTGTCCCACCAACATCAGTGGTTCATCCACTCTCTGCCACACCCACTCTTCTCTTCTTGCTGGTTTTATTCTTGGAGCAGTTTCATCCATGTCCCTACCTCCAGTTCCCATCTTTATATAATACTTCTGCAATACCTGTCATTAGCCACTTTCTCCACAGGGCCTCTGATCTACATTCTACAACTGTTTCCATACTCGAATGAGTCATATCCACCTCAGAAGGTCTGAAACTGAATTCTTCTCTCTCAAATTGACCCTTCTGGGGTACTTGGGTGGCTTGGTCAGTCAAGCGTCTGCCCTCAGCTCAGGTCATGATCCCAGAGTCCTGGGATTCTGTCCCACATCAGGATCCCTGCTCAGCAGGGAGTCTGCTCCTTCCTCTCCCTCTGCTCCCCCCACCACCTTGTGCTCTCTCTTGCTCACTCCCTTTCTCAAACAAATAAATAAAATATTTAAAAAATAAATAAAATTGACTCTTCTGTTTCCTATTGTAATGAAAGGCATTGTTATCTACTATCAATTTGCTTAAATTAACAATGGAGGTATTATCATTAACACTTCTCTTGGTTTTCACATTCAAACCACATGTTGCAGTTTCTATACCTAAAATGCCCATATCCATCCTCTTTATTCACCCCACACTAGCCCTGCCTTAGAACAGATAGCACCATCTCTTACCTACATTTCTTCAACATACTCAACACCCAGATCCTGGCCTCCAGTCTTTCCCTCATTCTGTTCCTGGTTCACAATGCCTCCAGTGTGATCTATCTTTAACTAAAATATGAAAAAAGTTACTTTTAAATCAGTCATGATCTCTTTAAATTTCAAACCAAATTAAAACCTGTTGAATTGGTTTACAATGGTCTACATGCCCTGCTTCTTTTTACTTCAGACTTGGCTCATCTTTGCATCCCCTCTGTGCTACCCCCAGATAAAACAAACTCTTGATATAAAATTCTCTGGTATGTTATGTTGTCATTTGTTTTGGAATTTATTATACACTTTATATCTGCCTAGAATACTCCTACCCATTCTCTCACCCCTTCTCAGTGATCCCTGCTCACGGATGGACATGTTTGCCTAGGTGATATTCAAGTGTATGTGCATTAGACTCTCCCATTCTGTGCCCCTCTAGCACTCAACATCCCCCTTGACCCATTTATCATATTTGTTATGTTTGAAGAGTTGTGTTTTTTTTTTTAAAGATTTCATTTATTTATTTGATAGACAGAGATCACACAAGCAGGCAGAGGGGCAGGCAGGGGAGGGGGGAGAAGCAGGCTCCCTGCCAAGCAGAGAGCCCGATGTGGGACTCAATCCCAGGACGCTGGAATCATGACCTGAGCCGAAGGCAGCGGCTTAACCCACTGAGCCACCCAGGCGTCCCTGAAGAGTTGTGTTTAATTGATAATGTTGCAATCTCCATGAGAGCAACTTCTTTTGTGCATCATGTTTATCTTTAAACAGGGACAAAGAGGAGACACTATTTGTAGGATGAATAAACTGATTTTTTTTTCTCAGCTAGCCTATATAAAATATATTAATCTAAAAAAGATATCTTCACTGTACTTAAATACCTAAGTAGCTTTCATGAGAAAATAAATTTATCCTATGGTTTTACATGCAGAATCAGGGTTAGAAAGCAAAAGTTATAAATAAGAAAATTTCACTTGGATACACTGAAGTACTTTCTAATGGTCCGAAGTGTCTAGAAATAGGATGTCTCAGTTCATGGAAGAGTAGCCCCCCAATCAGAGGCTGGGCTATGACAATAGAGAAATAATGTGAGACAATTCACTTATGTAGTCAGCCTCATCAGCATTTCACAAAACTGTTCTGGATTGCAAATGGTTTCGAGGCATTGAAAATGGTCAAGGATCGCTTATATAATGGTATTCCAAATTTATATTTGGTTTTGGCAAAGACAACAGTGTGATCTTAATCTGTGCATACAGAGAAACAGTGCCAGTACTCTTTGATGGCTTCTATTAATATGAGACCTCCTGTCTATGACAACATTCGTCAGAATGGGAGTAGTCCTGTGATTAAGTTTGTAGTAAGACCTCTCTAAGACATTTATAGCTGAATTGACTTCCATACTCTGGAGCTTATCTTTGAGGAAGGTGTTTTAAATTTTCTGAGACAATGGAGCATAGAAATCCAGAGGCAAGGTAAGCTTCATCTGTTGCTACCAAGGCAGTCACATGAGGACCCAGGCTGAGAACCCCACCCCATGCTTATGTGGGTTTAATGCTCTGTGGTAACTGTCTTGAAATTCTTAATGATTTTATCTTTGAATTTGTGTTTTGTATCTTAAATATGGTATGAAATTGGAGCATGTGGTAGAGATTAAGAACTTCAGCTCATGTGTAGTACCAACTATCATTGTCTCCATGTTGAGGCTTCTTACCTGCCTCCCCCTTCCAGTTTCTATTCCATGACCATTCCTACCCTCCATCTGGAGTAGTGACCAGAAAGTTTGGGGGGGCATGAAGGATGGACACATTCTGTTGTTATCTTCTGGCTTGCAATAGGGATCTGCTCTCCAGGAATGGTTGGGGTCATACATACAACCCATGGCATCTCTGGACAGGTTGAAACAGTGGACAAACTATCCTAGGCTGATAGGGTCGTGGTACATTTGATGGCAACTTTACTATGACCTCCCACCAGCCCACAATCTAAGTATGGATAGCATCAGGCAGGGAAGTTATGATGCCTTCAGGTCACATGTCCAGCATGTGTGGGGACAACAGGCTCCTAGCACAGGATTTTCATTTTGCACTGGGTTCACAAATTCTGTAGCTAGAACTCTCTAGAAGCCAAGCATATTCCAGAAGTGTAGTCATTTCAAAAATAGTTTCTAAGTCACTGTGGGTAGGTTAATGACATGCATAAGTTTGATTATAGATACAAATGCTATAGATATGCATGTGTGTTTGGATTTAATGAAACATTTTTGTATGGGTAAGTTTTGAAAAGGCAAATGAGAAACTTTATTTTTTATTTCATTTATTTATTTTGCTAATGAGAAGTTTTAATATACAAAAACAATATTAATGCATTCTGTAAGAAAAAGTAGTTAAGCACCAGAAATGTGTAACTTATTCATGGTTGAGTTTGACATAATAGTATATGTATAAATATGTATTTTAGTCAGTCTTTTAACCAAATACTCTCAAAAATTTTGTGGTGCTTTCATATTGTGATCCTAGGCTGTTTGTCTCTGTACTTCATGTTCCTCAATGATGTTATTCCACAGTAAGACAGTATCAGGTTAATTGCACCAATGGCTTTTTCTATTTCAAGAATCTAGAAGGTTATTCTGGTACATAAAGTGAATAGTTGTCTCCCAGGTGGTAGGGCTAATATGATAAACTCTGGCTTCTTGAATCTGTTTCAAAAAATTAATAACAAAATTTAACCTTTAGTTCACATTGCTACAGATTCTTTTCGCTTCTGGGGGCCCAGGAGTACTCCCTCTCTATTGCTCCCACCCTCATCCATAAGGCTTAAGAGCCCTTGGATGTCTCCTATGAATGCAAATAAACCAGAATTTGTCTGAATAAGATGCATTCCAGTAACTTCCTGTGAAATACTAACTGATTAAATTTCAAGTGCCCAACCACTTTTTTGGTCCATTACCCCTTGGGACTAATTCATGGAAATTAAATGATACATTAACTTATAGGTCAAAGTCAAATGTACCGCCCCAGGCAGGAATTTTTGCTCAAATTTGCCATTCTGCTTGAAATAAACCTCTTACACTTCATCAGTCTGAGTCCAACTTCCAAACTCTGTGGGATTCAACAACATATCTTCTAAGGTAATAGATTCTCCCAGGCAGAGAACCATGTGCTGACATTTCCCCAGGAAATACTTGCTCAGAGTGCTCTCTGTTGTAAACAGTGATCTTCCCAGCAACCCCCAAACTATAAGGATTTTGTTCAAATCAGGGTCAGGTTAACTAGGTTTTGGGTATTTTAGTTTATGTGGATATTGCCTTTCATAATTTTACAATGGTGATGTTTTCCAATGATATTATCTACCAGCTGTGGAGATGTGAACTAAGAAAGCAAACATAGCTTAGCCAAGGGTCTCAGAACATTTACTATGAAAATAAATAATATTTTTATTTAAGGGTGATTAAGATAGATCTTAGGGATATATTCTAATCTACAAACACATTTAAAAACATAGAAGAGACACTTGAGTACCCATAAGAGTAAACAAATGCCAATATTATATGATATCTTAATATCAACTTAAAACTCTGAGCCCTATTCTCTTCTTGTAGATAACTAGATTTTCCTAAATAGTATTTCCTTGCTTTAAGTTCTTAGACAAATCTGTTTTACACTGATATAGGACAGGATTCTCACTGACATCCTTCAGACAAAGATTTGATAATTCTACTTCCTGGTGATTCATTCATTCTGGAAGTTTAGACTTCTCTAGGTTTTTTTTTGTTGTTGTTGTTGTTGTTGTTGTTTTGTTTTTTAAAGTTGGTGGGGTTTACAACCCTGTTTCAATGTTCAGTGTGCATCTTCTTCTGCACTGGTTAAATCCTCTTGTGTTTTTCAACACTTATCTTTCTTAAAATTCACTCCAAACCTTCAATTTGCCGATTCTCTACACTTCACACTTCGTTCACTCAGATGAATCTAGTAAGCAATGTAATTTGAATAGATTTTTCCAGAGGAAAGGTAGTAAGCTATATTATATACATTTGAATCCTTTCAGGCCAGCTGTGAGTTCAACTTCAGCTGTGGTGAAGTTTCCCAGATTCAGGATAAGAGCATCCTATTTAATGGACATTCACTTTTGTCTGAGAACCACCTCCAACCATCTACGAGACATGGCCAGCATATTACAGACACAGTCTGAAAATGAGAAGAAAATTATTTGTAAATAAGTGCTTCGGTCTCCTTTTCTTCATATGGATAATCCTAACGGGCATTGTATCTAGGTGCAATTACGTTTGTAAACTTGTGACACTTAAACTCATAGGACCAACTCCTATTACATCAATAAGTACACTAAGGTACAACTCTTGCTTCTGGTGATTGACAATAGATAGAGGAGACCTAAACCCAGGTTTGATTTCTGTATGGGATCAGCTCAATATGTCTTGAATGATCTGTTTTTGGATTGATGCCATTCTAGCCCCCAACAGAAAAAGAGAAGATTTAAACATTAGTGTTGAGGGAAAATACTCCCGGTGCCTAAAATGGTGAACAGTTTGTAGTGGTTGTTGCCTTTATATTGATCAATAAATGATTTGAGATGAACATATGCATGGACTTCTGGGACGTGACAAATAGCTTGGCTATTTGGTCAAAGGCTTGGAACAAACAAGATTAGGGAAGGTCTGAGATGAACAGAAGAAGCATGTGGCTGGACATGAACTGTAGGTACAAAGGGAGTAATTATTAGGTCTCAAATTAATGTCTACTAGAGAACAATGAAGAATAGGAACTCAACCACTAAGTTGTTATCTTGTCCAGAAGATGTTAGCCAATATCTTTGGCCACCCTTGTGCTTATAGATGAATTAAAAAATGGAGTAGCCATGAGAGGATATATGAAGCCTGTGGCAAAACTACTTTGTTCATTACATTATCAAGGCTAATTTGTTCATTGTCACAACTATCCCTTGAGGAATTCAAATAGGGACTGAGTGGCAGTTTGATACTCTGGGAACTCTTTGAATCTGGATTTGTACAGAATGGATTTCATATATACCCCATACATGCGAATTTGTTTCCCTATGTGATTTTTCTGATTTTACCCCTATGCTGTATAACATTGCCTCCTTATGCTGAAGGAGATACAGTGTTGCATACATAGCCATGGCATTCACTGGAAGTTAACCTAAGAGAACATCAGAAAGGCCTATAGAAAGCTCAGCTAGGGTGCCATCACACCTTTAGAGTTGAGATAATGCTTCTAGAAAGTGTTGAATGCACTGAACCAATTTTCTATATATGCTCCTGTAAGTCTTAAAAGTAAGAATACATGGCACTGGGGATAAAGACATAGGAGTCAGAGTAGCCACTCTCAACACCCTTCCTATGAGTGCCCTATAGGAAAATTTTTGCTTTCTCTTCTCACAGTTGTAATCTTTGCTGGGTTAGTCTTCAGGGGAGGGAATGTACATAGGGTGGTCAGAAAATTTTCCACTAAGTCTGAAGCTACAACTATCTAGTTAATTTCATCTTATGATAATGGAAGATCAGATAAAAAATAATAGCAATTAATTAATTAAAGACTTAGTGTACTAATGGGGAAAATTAACCTTGATTACCATGAGGACTCAGACCTGTTGCTGCATAAGGGGATCTGAGAGAAGTTTATTTGTAAGACTGGCATTTCCAGGTGAATCAAAGTCTTCCCATCACTGTGAAAATAAAATTCCTTTACCATGACTTGATGTGAGCAAGGTAACCAAGGATCTGACTGCTGATGGATAAAGGTCTGTTTCTCCTCACCAGAGAACCTAGACCAGTTGATATTACAAATTTGAAGAAGGAAGATGATAGATATCAATTATAGCCTTGAGACTCTTTGCTGCAATGGAGATAATAGATAATTTCAATAAATTTCCCATGATTAAAAAAAGAGAGAGTGAGAGAGAAACAATGCACTACCACTTCAAAAAGCAAGTATCAGTGTAGACATAATGCAGAACACAAACAGATATGAACAGGGCAAGGGGTGGACTATATTGCAGACTTTGGTTTTCTTCTTGCCCTTTGGTCTGCCTCAGTCCCTTATCTGCAGGTAACGGATACTGAAAAACATTCATATGCTCATCCTCATCAGAGGTCATGGTGGGGTAATGGCTCCCCGACCCTCTGCAGCAATCTCAATAATATCTCTCTGCATTAGCTTGTTCTTTTTTCTGCCTCACTTTCTTGCTTCCTGGGAGAACTTCTCAAATAACCCAGATGCTTCAAAATTCATTTCTGAGGTTCATGTTTCAGGCCACACTAATAATGACTCAAAATAGGTGGCTTTAATTTATTTTAACAGGGTGCATTATGAAAATGATCCTTGTTTCTATTTTTAATGCATTGTCCCTCATCTATGAAAATAATACTATTTTTAAAAATGGGCTTCATGTCTAGTTTCATTCATAATATATTCCTTCCTACCACTTTCCTTTCATTATAATAAATATATTTTTTTGAAATGAGATGCTAAATAACACATAATTTTAAATAAATAAATAAAAATAAATAAAAATTTATGTTGGTCCTGGAACATATTTATTTTAAGGTATATATAGTTATGTATGTATCTGCTTCTCCTTCCTGATTTTAAATTCCTTGAGGTTAGGGGCATAGATCATTTATCCTTTTTTCTATTAAATTGCCAGGCAATGCAATTTCCTTGATGTCAAATTCAGTTCAGGTACCCTACATTTTAAAACAACTCTGACAAAAATAAAGCAAATTCAACTTGCTGAAAATCCTTCCTAAAATCTAAAATAGTATGGTTAAAAAATATTTATGTTAAATATTCAAATCAGTGGTAAAATGAAGCAATATTATATGCCCCAATTAAAAAATAAGCCAAACAAGAAATTCGAAAAAAGAAATGGATATAACTTAAAACATTCATAGAATGAAAAATTTCCTGTAGAACATGATACAATTATAGAATACCAATAGTTCTAGAGAAGTTATTATGGACAAAATGCAACAAAACACTTAAACTTAATGCCTAGTTGAAACTAAATCTACATTCTCAGCTGTTGGCCTTGACATAATTAGGATGAAGGAATGCAATTAAACTTATCTATTAAACTACTTTTCTCATCCCATAATCGTGTTAGCTGCTAGAGAAAAGCAATAGCCTGGACTCTAATCGCTTAGATGAAGCGAATCTAACATACTTTGTTTAACCATCTTAAGCTGAGCTGAGATGAAACTATGAAAAAAAAAAAAAAAAAACAAGAAGGCACAGAATGGGAGTTGTGATTTTTCATATAAAGGGGAAAAACAGAGAGGCATTTGTCATTTGGGTTGGTATGTTTACAGAAACATGTATTTGGAATGTAATAACTTAGGAAAGGTACAGAAAATAAAACAGTTTCTTTGAAAGATAGTGTAGAACACAGAAAAAGCTAAAGAAGGAGAAAAAATATGTAGAGTGCAGGAAACAATTTGAATGCAGAAAAGTTTTTATAATAAATAATGATGGAAAAATAATTGAAATATTATCATAAGGAAAGTTTTACAGATATTTCATACGATAGTAGTAGTAGTAAACGTGTGTTTGTTCTCTTGAATGTTGAGATTGGAAAGAATCAAAGATAACTACTAGTTTCCAGTTGTGATACTGGAAGAACATGGACATCATGGACAAAAAATTAACAGTTGTAGAGGGCAATTCATAACAGGCACAGTTAAGAATCCCATCTAAAGAATGTGCTGTAACTGGGTGTTGTACATAAACAATGAAACTTGGAACACTGCATCGAAAACTAATGATGTACTTTATGGTGACTAACATAATACCAAAAAAAAAAGATTGCATAAAAAATAAATTAATTAAGACTTTATTTATTTATTTATTTATTAGACTCATAGATTATAGAAGTGAATCAAAAATGAGGGGAAAGGCTGGGGGCATTGGTTATGTTAATATAGAGGTGATAGTTGAATACACTGGAATGGAAGACTTTATTAATGAAGTGAATAACAATGCAAGATCAAAAGAAGAAAAGCTCCAACAGCATGCCTAGTTAGAAAAAGAAGAAATGACAAGGGTGCAAGAGAGATAGAGAAAAAATGATGAGTCCAAAATATATTTAGAACCAAACTTAACAAGTGAACAAAATAAAATTAGATTCATACCTGACATCAAACACACACAAAATTTGTTATGTTATGTTTTATGTTATGTTATGTTATGTTATGTCATATTATATATAGCACTTAAGGAATAAACCGAAAATGTATTGTATTGATATCTCCAGGGAAGTTCAAACAGGATAAACAGTACAGAAATGCAAGACAGACTATTCAGGTTTATGTTATTTTAGGATAGATTTCTAGAGAAGGTATTATCAGGACAAATATATACATAGTTATACTGAATATTTGCACAATATACAACCCCTCCAAGAAAAAGACCTTTTCTATTTTGCATTTCTACAAGCAATATATCAAACTTGATTTTCTCCCATAGCTTCAAATCAACTCATTCAATAATTCTCTGTTCAATGTAGCGACATGCCTAAGTATTTGAGATCTCATGCAGGTAATTTTTTTTTGGTAATAAATAATTACACTTTATTAAGGCCATAAACCAGCATTAAACAATAAAGCCTACACAACTTATAGTTCTACTTAAGCACTGACTGGTAGAGCTAACATGAGATAACTGAAAAGTTCCTATGGTTTAATTAATTAATTAATTAATTAAAATTTTATTTTATTTTTTTCAGTGGGTGAGCCTGGTGGTGGGTATTAAGGAGGGCATGTATTGCATGGAGCACTGGGTATGGTGCATAAACAATGAATCTTGGAACATGCACATATTTTTTAACACTTACTTATTTCATATGGCTAAATTAGCTCCAGTAATCATGAAATGAATGATACTAAGGAAAAACTGCAGATGGTGAATATTTTATTTTATTGAGTTTATTATTATATATAATAATAAAGAAGTTTCCAATAAATAACAGAAGAATACAAGGAAATATCATAGCACAAAAATTTAAAAATAATACTTTCATTCATATATGTATTTTATTTTATTTTAAATATTTTATTTATTTATTTGACAGATAGAGATCACAAGTAGGCAGAGAGGCAGGCAGGGAGAGAGGAGGAAGCAGGCTCCCCGCGGAGCGGAGAGCCCGATGCGGGGCTTGATCCCAGGACCCTGAGATCATGAGCTGAGATGAAGGCAGAGGCTTTAACTCACTGAGCCACCCAGGCACCCCTTATGCTGTTTTAATTACTGTAGCTTTGTAGTACAGATTGAAATCAGGAAGTGTGATGTCTCCTGCTTTGTTCTTCTTTTATATAATATCTTTGGCTGTTTAGAGTATTTTGTGGCTTCTAGTAAATTTTAGAACTATTTTTTTCTATTTTTATAAAAAATGCCATAGAACTCTTGATAGGAATTGCAGTGAATCTATAGATGACTTTCTGTGATGTTGATATTTTAACAATATTAATTTTTCCAATTCATACACATGGGATACCTTTCCATTCTTTTATGTCTTCTTTGATTTCTTGTGTCAATGTCTTGTACTTTTCAGAGTAGAGATCTTTTACCTCATTGGTTAAATTTATTCCTATGTATTTTATTCTTTTTGATGTTATTATAAATGGGATTGATATCTATGTTTCTTTTTCAGAAAATTCATTATTAGTGTATGGAAATGCTACTGATTTTTGTACATTAATTTTGTATCCTACAACTTTACTGAATTCCTAAGATCTAAGTTTTTTGGTTGGATTTTTAGGATTTTCCATATATAAAATCACATCACCTGCAAATAGAGACAATTTTACTTCTTCATTTCAGTACTATTACCTTCCTCCCTTCCCCAGTTCCCCATTGCTCTTATTCAACATAGGAGTGGTGAGAGTGTTCACCATGTAATGTTCCTGAAATTAGAGGAAGAGCTTTCAATCTTTTATCATTGAGTATAATGTTAGCCGTGAGCTTGTCATATATGGACTTTGTTATGTTGAGATTCTATATCTAATTTGTTAAATTTTTATAACAAATGTGTATTGAATTTTGTCAAATGTGTCTTCAGCGTCTACTGAAATGCTTGTATGATTCTTTTCTTTCATTCTATCATGATATATCACATTGATTGACTTGAATATGTTGAATCTTGTGTCCTGGGATAAATCTCAATTGATGTACATGATCCTATTAATGTGTTGTTGCACTCAGTTTGCTAGTATTTTATAGATAACTTTTGCATCATCAGGGACATTAGCCTGTAGTTTTCATTTCTAGTATTTTTTCCCTCACTTTTGATATTAGTACAATCAATGCTGGTCTTATAAAATGAGTTTGAGAGTGTTTCTTCCTCTTCAGTTTTTTGAAAGAGTTTGAAAAGGATTGGTGTTGATTATTTAAATGTTTATATGTTCTAAAATTCATCAGTGCAATGATCTGGTCATGGGCTTTTCTTTTGTTGGGACATGTGTGATTACTGATTATATCTATTTACTATTCAGATTTTTGTATTTCTTCTTGATTCAGTCTTCGTCAGTTGTATGTTTCTAAAAATGGTTCCATTTCTTCTAGATTGTCCTGTTTGTTTGTGTACAGTTGTCATACTGGCCTCATTTGATTTTCTGTATTTCTCTACCTTGTAGTGTTTCCTTTTTCATTTACAATTTTGTTGACTGGGATCCTTTCCCATTTTTCTTTGCTTAGTCCACCCAAGCTTTGTTAATTGTGCTTATCTTTTCAAAGAGCCAAATCTTAGTTTGGTTAATCTTTTTATTGTGTTCTTCTATTTTCTATTTAATTTATTTTTCCTCTAATTTAAAAAAAAAGATTTTATTTATTTATTTGACAGAGAAAGAGATCACAAGTAGGCAGAGAGGCAGGCAGAGAGAGAGGGGGAAGCAGGCTCCCCACTGAGCAGAGAGCGCAATGCATGGCTCAATCCCAGGAGCCAGGCATCATGACCTGAGCCAAAGGCAGAAGCTTTAACCCATTGAGTCACCCAGGTGCTCCTGTTCTAATTTTTATTATTTCCTTTCTCCTTTGACTTTGGACTCTATTCTTCTTTTCTAGTTCCTTAAGACTTAGATTTGGGTTGGTTATTTGAGATATTTTTTCTTCTTAATGTAAGCATTAATTGTTACGAACTTCCCTCTTACTAAGACAACTACTTTTGCTACATCTCATAAGTTGTGATATGCTGTGTTTCCTTTTTTGTTTGTCTCCAGAAATGTATGGGTTTTGTTTGTTTGTTTGTTTTTAGTTTTGATTTTGTTTTTAATTCTTTTAGTTTATTTTTTGATCCATTGGTTGTTCAGGAGAGTGTTGTTTAATTTCCATGTGTTTGTGAATTTTCCAGTTATCCTCTTGTTATTGATTTCTAGTTTTATGTCAGTGAAGATATTTGGTATGATTTCAATCTTCTTAAATTTCCTAAGACATGTCTAGTGGACTAACATATGGTCTATCATAGAAAATATCCCAGGTGCTCTTGAAAATAATGCATATTCTGCTGTTGTTGGATAGAATATCCTGTATATGTCATTAGGTACATTTGGTCTATAAGGGTGTTCAAATCTGTTGTTTGCTTATTGATTGTCTTTCTGGATGCTGTATCCACTGTTGAGAGTGAGGTGTTAAAGTCCCCAACTATCATTATGTTCCTGTTTATTTCATCTTTCAGTTTTGATAGTTTTGCTTTATATATTTACGTTCTCCAATGTTGGATGCATGGATATTTAAAAATGATATACCTTTTTATGGATTGAGCCACTAATCACTGTAGAATGACAGTTTTTTGTCTCTTTACCATTTATAGGTTAAACTCTATTTTGTCGAATATAGGATAGTTACCCCTACTTTCTGTTCCTATTATTATCATATCAAGTGGCTTTTTCCATCCTGTACTCTCAGTTTGTGTTTGTCTTTAAAGTTAAAATAAGGGACGCCTGGGTGGCTCAGTTGGCTAAGCGGCTGCCTTCGGCTCAGGCCATGATACCAGCGTCCTGGGATCGAGTCCCACATCAGGCTCCTTGCTCGGCAGGGAGCCTGCTTCTCCCTCTGCCTCTGCCTGCCACTCTGTCTGCCTGTGCTTGCTCTCTCTCTAACAAATAAATAAATAAAATCTTAAAAAAAAAATAAAGTTAAAATAAGTCTTTTGTAGGCAGCATGTTATTTTATCTTTTTTTTTTTAATCTATTCAGGCATTCTATGGCTTTCATTTGGAAAGTTCCATTTATGCTTAATGTAATTATTAATAAATAATGACTTACTATTACTATTTTGTTAGTTTTATAGCTGTTAGAGGATGCATTGTTTCTTGTTTCTAATCCTGAGGTCTTTTTTTGTGTTTTGATGACTTTTGGTCATCAATATACTTTGACTTCTTTTTCAGGTTCTTTTGAATAATTGCTGCTTACAATGAGACTTACAAAAAAGTCTTAAAATTTTATCACCCTTTTCAAGCTAATAACAACTTAATTTTAATGAATTCCTAAACTTTACACTTTTAGCACTCCTCCCCCTTACATTTCAGGTTATTGCTGTTAAAATTGACATATATATATATTTAAGACTGTGTAATAACTGATCATTGCAATTATGGTTATTTGTATTACATTATATCTTGTTTTTTTAATTTTTAAGCTAGATTCTTAAGTGTATTATGCACCACCATTACCAAATTATAGAATTTAACTTTGATTATATAATTACCATTACCAGTGAGCTTTCTGCTCTCTTTTTATGTTTTTATGATGTTAATTGTCATCTTACTCCCACTCAAATAACTCCCTTTAGCATTTTTTGTAAGGCAGGTCTAGTTGTACCAAACTTCTTCAGCTTTTGTTTGGGAAAATATTTATTCCTCCTTTGTTTCTGGTAAAAACTTTCCCAGGTATAGTATTCTTTGTTGACAGTTTTTTTTTTCTTTCAATAATTTATATATGGCACTCCATTCTCTCCTATATTGAAATGTTTCTGTTGAGAAATCTGCTAATAACTTATGAGAGTTCCCTTATATACAACTTCTCTCTTTCCTCTCACTATGCTTAAAATTCTTTGCTTTTGATTTATGACAATTTACTTATGTTATGTCTTGTAGTCCTATTTAGATTCATGTGTTTGGGGTCATTGGGTCTCATAGATCTGGATGTTCATTAGTCTCCCCATGTTTAGGAAGTTTTCAAAAATTATTGTCTTAAATATATTTTCTCTCCTTTTGTCTTACTCTTCTCCTGGAATTCCCAGAATGCAAATATTATTTCTTTTCCTTTTGACCTATAAGTCCCTTAGGCTTTTTATTTTGTTTTTTAAAATTCCCCCCACCCCTGCCATCTCTTGCTTCTTTGACCTAGTACTTTATAATGCCCTGTCCTCTAGATCACTGATTCTTCTACATAGATAAGTCAACTCTTTAAATTCTCTATTGAATTCTTCAGTTCAGTTATTGTATATGTCAGCTATAGGATTATTGTTTCCTTTTAACTGATGGTTGCTAATTCCTTATCAATTCTCTTGTTCTGTTCATGCATTGTTTTCTTAATTTTTTTTAGTTGTCTATGTGTTCTTGTAGTTGACTAAACTTCTTTAAATTATTCTAAAGCTCCTTTTAACAGTTCATTAATCTTTATTTATTTATTATTTATTATTACAGCTTTACTAATTTCTTTTGGTAGAGTCATATTTATCTGTTTATTTGTTTTTGATCCTTGATTTGTTACATTGGAATCTACAATTTTTTTTTTTTAAAGATCTTATGTATTTGACAGAGAGAGATCAGAAGTAGGCAGAGCAGCAAGCAGAGAGAGATGGGGAAGCAGGCTCCCCACTGAGCAGAGAGCCCAATGCGGGGCTCAATCCCAGAACCCTGAGATCATGACCCAAGGCAAAGGCAGAGGCTTAACCCACTGAGCCACCCAGGTGCCCCAGTATCTACACTTTTGAGTAATTATTTTCCTCCTCAGACTTTACAGATTTGCTTTGGCCAAAACATTTTCACCAGTCAGCTCAGTTTGGGTTTCAGGGCATAGCTGCTGGTAATCTTTGGGAAAGTGGGGCCTGGTATCATGCCTATTTTAGAGTGAGGCAACTGTTCGAACTCTGAGATCAAGGATGTGGGGGGTATGCCACTGGCTGAGAACAGTTGAATATTATTGCTGGGTTGGTTCCCTGCTCAAGTGAGGCTGTAGGATTGTATCCACAGTTGCCTGGATTCTCTAACCAGGCTTATTAATGATTGGGACTGGGTACTATATTCAGTGGAAGATAGAGTTATGAAATAGCTTCCCTGCTCTGGCAGGGCAGCTGGACAGGACCCTGTAGAGGTCAGTGTTTGGTGACCCAAATCTGGCAAGAGTGAGCACTCAATTCCCTGGTCATCCTAATGATTTTACTCTGCAGATGGGGAAAGCTGTAGGCTACTTACTCTGCTAAAGTGCCACTGGAATCAGGGCTGTTGGATGGGCTATGCAGCTTCGTATGTGCCCTGGTTAGCTTCCCAAGTCCAGTAGGCTGGAGTCTGTATTCAGCAATGAGTAAACTATGAATTAGTGTCCCTGCTCAGATACAGCAGGAGAAACAGCTCTAAAGTTGGTAACACTGTTTGTTTGTTTTAACTCAAGCTGATCTGTGCCCCAAGTGCCCTGATTAAATAGGTCCAATGGCTTTGCTCTGCAAACTAATCAGCACTGCCTGCCTTCCTCTTGGCTTGGGTGCAGCTAGGCTGCACAACTTCTAGATACTCTTGCCATCCCTTCTGGTCAGATGGTTCCAGAGCCACAGTGGATGGGGTTATGTGTCAGTCCCTTACCTGGGCAGGAAGGGGAAGGGTTGTTCCAGGTAAATGCCAATTTCCTAAATAAGATTTCCTATTGGGGGAGGCCAAGAGCAGTCCTGTCTTTGGTTATGAATTAATTTCCTTTGGTATAAGTTACTGAGGAACTTTTCCATGCACAGTTCTGGTTTGGCTTGAGGGTGCTCTGAGGGTGCTCTGGTCTCCCTGTATACCTCTTGACTCAATTGCTCTGAGCTGAATAGCTTTAAGGCATTCCCACCAGGGCCTCTGATCAGATATAGTTGGGAGACATTCTCCACAGTAGGTGGGGTTATGACTTACTTCTTTGCCTGGGTGTGAGCAAACTGTGCTCTAGGGAAAGCAAAACTCCTCGTTTTGAGGGTCTAATTGAGGCTGATCTGCATCCTGCCAACTTCTCTTGTCAGAGTCTACCACCAGCTTGGTTTTGCAGATGAGCAAAACTGCTGGTTGGGATTACTATTTGGGAAGAGCAGGTATGAATTTGGTCTGCAAAGATGTGTTTGCTGGTCATTTTAAGCCTCTCCCCACTCTGCCATCATAGTCATAGGTCCAATGGATGAGCCCCAAATATATCCCTGCAATACTTGTGGTACAAGGTCAGAGGAGGGGCTCCCGTAGTGTCCATAATTTGGGGAAGGTATTGGTTGTCTCCGTGGGTTCCCTTTTCCAACTAGAGGTACCACAGATTCAAGGTAGAGGGAGGTCTCCATGTTAACTTCTACATAGAATATAATCTTCAGTGGACAGTAAAAATGTGCCAATTTGAAGTTCTTGTACATATTATTAAAACTCAACAATAATGACAGCTTTGTTTAAAATTTAAACCACTATAGGATTTTTAAAAAGATTTTATTTATTTATTTGACAGAGAGAGACACAGTGAGAGAGGGAACACAAGCAGGGGGAGTGGGAGAGGGAGAAGCAGGATTCCCGCTGAGCAGGGAGCCTGATGCCAGGCTGAATCCCAGGACCCTGGCATCATGACCTGAGCCAAAGGCAGATGCTTAACAACTGAGCCACCCAGGCACCCCTCACTATAGGATTTTTTGAGGGAAGTATATTTTATCATTGACATCATTTAGAAATGCTGATGTTCAATTATAATGAAAATTAAACTGCCTTTTAGCTGCATTTTTCATTATTTAATCAATTACTCATAATTTTCTCCCTTACTCCTTTCTTACAGGAGAGGATCCTGCCCATGTTTAATTGTGGTACATTGGTCCCATGGCCCAGGGCCTCTACAATCAAAGGTTAAGAGACATATTTTATAATTAGTGTACATATTATCATTTGTTAAATGATGTATCTGGATCAAAAAGTCATTGATCTTCCCCTCAGTAAATGCCCTTAAATTTTATTACTTTATTAATTCTACATGCATAATTGATTATTATGTATCACACATTGTACATAAAACTTTATTCTTATACAAAAATAATGTCCCGCTCAAGTATATTCTTGGATCCATTGGTACTTCAATCATATATATTTATATAATATGAAAAGTAAGATTGAGTTCATTAAACCCATCATTCCCTTGCCATACCTGAATCAGCATGGAAGTTATATACCAACATGGAAGAGGCAATGTATTCACATCTGTTTATGAATGCTTCTTTAAACCTTTGACTGAACTTCACCTTGTTGGAGGGAGAATGCATCCAATCTAGGGTTGGAGAATTTCTCATCTGTGGTGATTGACATACTTTGTCTTAGGAAGCCTCTGTTTATGGCTTATCCATTGTTACCTAGAGGTTAATCAGGATGCAAAACCATATCTGTAGCATGAAATGAAGCAAATTACCAGCCTTTTTGGGCACTGAGAATGAATCATTTCAAGCTCAAGAAGGATAGGTTTGCTGGATAGTCTGATTTTCTGTTCCACTAGTGAACTATAAAGACAACTGATACATGAAGAGGAAGGACTTCCTGTAGGCCACCACGTTCAATGATTGTATTGTACAGACAGCCCTTGAAGCCAGGAGAGGGGGACTCTTGTGAGTAGCCTAACATCGGAAGAAGGCAGGCAGTAAGAAAAAAAGAAAACAGAGCTTTCTACAAAGGGTATAAAGGACAACAGACTAGGAAACTCTCAGAAATAGCTGTGGGTCTATCTGATGAGGCTAAGTTCTGGTGAAACATAAACTAGTTTTAAATTTATACCCACTAATAATTTTGTATTTTCATCTAAAACAGAATGCATTTTTCTTTCAAATTTAGATAAAGGTAAGCCAGCTGCACATGGATTGTAATTAACTATGGTATTTCTTCACTTCACAAATAGGGAGCTGGGATAATCACTACTTCATTTTTAATGATGTTTTCTTATCATTTTACTTTTAAAATATGGGAATTTCTTACTTTTACTTATTCCCATGTTACCAGCTTATTTCTGTCTCCAATCATGACATATCTGGAAAATCCCAAAGCCTGCCCCTCTGTATACCTCACTCAAATAACCAACATTTTCAAGTCACACCTCCCTTCAAGTATGGTAGAGATTTCTTTTAAGTTTGTTCCCACAATGTCACACAATGTCAAACACAAAGTAGGGAGTTTCAGACACTTGTTTTTCTTAAAAAAATATTTACTACATTCTTCCAGTTTCATCTCATCTCATAAATTACAAAAATTTTATATGCTAGAAGTGGAAAGGAAGTAAAGTATGAATCATTGTTTAAAAAAAAAAAAAAAAAACTAGGGGCGCCTGGGTGGCTCAGTGGGTTAAAGCCTCTGCCTTCGGCTCAGGTCACGATCCCAGGGTCCTGGAATCGAGCCCCGCATCAGGCTCTCTGCTCCGTGGAGAGCCTGCTTCCTCCTCTCTCTCTGCCTGCCTCTCTATGTCTATGTCTCTCTAGATCTATGTCTGTCAAATAAATAAATAAAAATCTTAAAAAAAAAAACAACTAGATGTATCAAGTGTTTTGAGGTTCAAAACCACATAGAGTCAAGAGTATAGAGTTAAGAAAATTAAGTAAAGAAAAAAATAGCAGTGCACCTTGGTAGTGCTATAGTTTGCAATTTGTACTCCCTCAGAAGATGATTTTGAGATGATTAACATCAAGAAGTTTATTCAGGAATATTTTTAGAATTAACACCTGTGAAAGGGAATTACGAATAAAACTGATCTATGAATCTGCTCTTAGTAAGTAAGCAGTTGTAAACAATATTCCTGAGTTGGAGCAAAGGGGCTAGGACCTTGTTTCTCATATAGTTTAGTCATTAAATGTAGGCCATCCTATAAGAAGGCATAGCTTTGGGTGAGGCCTATACCCCAACTGGGGCAAACTTACAGGGGGCTGGCAGCTGAGGGCTTTCTGCTAAAAGTGTTTCCAATAACTGGGGGGATTCATCTTTCATTCCTGTAGGAATATCTGGTGGGCATAGCTCAGCATTCACTGTGCCATGATGCAGTTAGTTGGTCAAGTGGAAAATAAGGAAGAAACATGTTCCTGTCATTTGGGGAAATGTCTGAAATTGAGGAGAGAATTTAATACACTTGGAAATTTCCAAGTGTTCATGTGGCATGAGCACAGTAGTGAGAAAGAGCTGATGAGATTGAAGAGACTATAAATGTTGATAGGACTATAGAGAATGGAATGTATATTCCACTAAAAATAATTTATTTTTTAAAGTCAATCATGAGAAATCACTGATAAGTGAAACTGAGATTAGGATAGTGTCATTTACATTTGAAGGTATATCTTGATTTATTTATGAGTTTTTACTGCTTTTGAGTCTTCATTGCAAATTATGAAAGCAATAAAGTGTCTTCTTGGCCTTGTTTCTATGTCACACTGGTGCACACTAGTTGTTCAGAAGATTTGTCGAAAAGAATAAACAAGTGAGACTGTTCTCATTTAGTGAACATGTTTGGTACCATGAGAACAGTATCACAAGGATCAATAGTATACAGTTTAAATGGCATGCTATGGGGTTAGTCAAAATAAACACAGAACTTCTTAACAACTGGTTTTAAAGTAGTAAGAGCATTAGGCAAAATTCAGCATTTTAGAAAAGCTCCCAAGAGTTCAATGTTCTACATCCATTACAACAGTTTGTGATCCTTATGTCACTGCTATTTAGAAAATGTCTTTTATGTATCTGACCTAACACAGTTATTACGTTAGAACACACATTCCTAGCACCTTCGGTCTAATTTCTTACTAGAGACAACTAAGGTGAAAACAAACAAACAAATCACTTCTGATAGCAAATGCCACCTTTGAAAAGGTTAACCCAAAAATAAATAAACAAACAAACAAACAAAAATAAAAAACCTCCTCAAATGTTCAAAGTTATTCTTAATTATTGAATAGTCCTTATCTTTGTTGAAAATTATGACTGCAAAATGTGTATCTATTCACAATGAGAACTTATGTGGATATTTAGCCTGCCTGTATAAGCATTTTCTTACAATTTTCTACAGCTAATGGCTTTTAACAGTGTTTTAAAAAGTTTTCATGAATGGGGCGCCTGGGTGGTTCAGTGGGTTAAAGCCTCTACCTTCGGCTCAGGTCACGATCCCAGGGTCCTGGGATCAAACCCCACATCGGGCTCTCTGCTCAGCAGGGAGCCTGCTTCCTCCTCTCTCTCTCTGCCTGCCTCTCTGCCTACTTGTGATCTCTGTCTGTCAAATAAATAAATAAAATTAAAAAAAAAGTTTCCATGACTGTAATTTTAGTCTCAGAAGCCAAAGGGTGAGAAAGTAGGAAAGAAAGAAAAAAAAAAATCCTGAAGAAATAATAGATGAATAGCTAAAAGTTTCAATTTGTTTCTTTTTTTTAAATCAGCCTAAAAAATCCCAGAGACAGTGAACTCTAAGTGGGAAAAAGGGGACTCCAAAAGCCACATCATGGTCAAACTTTTGTAAATCAACATTGCAGGAGAATATCTGAAAATCCATCACAGAAAACAAGTGTTCATTGTATTTAAAGGAACACTAGTTTGAAGAGAATTCATTTGTGTTCTATTCAGAATCAGTGGGAGCCAAAAGACACTGTAGCAAAATGTTTAAATAGCTGAAAGCAAGAGAAAAAATAGCAATCTATAATTCTTCATCCTGTCTTTAGAAAATGAGGGCAAAACAGACATTTTAGATAAAGCGAAAGTGACAGAACGCATTAGCTGTATTAAAATCTATAGTAAAAGAAATTTTTCTGACAGAAGGAAAATGACATCTGATAGGATTTGGATCTGAAGAAATGAAGACAACATGAAATGGAAAACATGCTGTAAATGTAACAGTGTTTATTTTTATATTCAACTTTTAAAAATCACAACTAACAATTCAAAGCAAAAATCATAACACTGTGAGATGTATAACATATGTAAATATAAAACACACAATAATAACACAAAAATGGGAGATAAAGGAATTACACTGTTGTATGTTTCTTGTGTTTTATGTGAAGTGGTACATCATGTTCTAAGCAAACTATGATAAGTTAAATGAAACCATTTTACTATTTAGAGCAATGCTTGAAAGTCAAACAAGTTATAACTAAAAATGAAGAATTAATTTTAATTTTAATTTTAACTGGAATGCTAAAAATACTCAATCAAAAATGAAAGCAAGTGTATTGAGTTCCTACTGCTGCCACAATAAATTACCACAGACTCAGTGGCTTCAAAAAACACAAATGCATGTTTCTGCAGGTCAGTAATCCAAAATAAGTTTTATTTTATTTTATTATTTTTTTAAGATTTTATTTATTTATTTGACAGAGAGAGAGAGAGAGAGATCAAAAATAGGCCCTTGGAGGGAAAAGCAGATTCCCTGTTGAGCAGAGAGCCCCATGGGGCTCCATCCCAGGACCCTGAGATCACGACCCAAGCTGAAATCAGAGACCCAATCCACTGAGCCACCAGGTGCCCTAGTAGTCCAAAATTAAGTTTTGAGGAACTTTTCAAATTACAGTATTGGTAGAGGTGGTTCCTGGCAGAGTCTCTGTGGGAAGAATCTGTTTTTCATTGCTTTCAGCTTCCAGAGGCTATAGCCTCTCCTGGCTCTTGGCCACATCACTATCTGCTTCTGTCATCACACAGGTTTCTCCTGATTCTTCCTACAGCCACTTTAAAAGAGCTCTGTGATTACATCAGGTTTATCTTCATAATCTTTAATAATTTTCCCATGTCAATATCCTTAACTTATTCACATCTGCAAAATGCCATTTGCTAAATAAGGTCAAATTGATAGGTCCCAGGGATTAGGACGTGGATGTATTTGAGGCTTAATTAAACTGCCGCAACAGAAAAGTAGGAACCAAAGAAAATATGGCAAAAAGAGATAACAGATAGCAGAGTGCTGTAAGTAAAGTCAACTATATCAGTGATTGCATTAAATCTAAGCAAACTAAACAGTGCATTATAAGGAAAAGATTACCAGAATGGACAAAAAATATAAATAAGCCAACTATGTGCCACATTTAAAAACTAAACTTTAAATACAACCATGGATAGAGTTTGGAATAAAATTTAGAAAAAAAAATGATAAACTGCACAAATTGTAAGGCTAGGAACCCAGGATAACTATATTAATTGGAGAAAAGATAGACTCAATACAAGAAAGTCATAGTGATAAAGAGGGACATTTCGTAATAATAAACAGGTAAATTCATCTTTACAATAAAATTCTTCTATACCTAATGAAAGAATTTCAAAATGAAGCAAAACCTGATAGAATAAATGGGGAAGTAGACAAATCTTCAAGCTTAATCTTTTTCTCTCAATAGTTGATAAAACAAGGAAACAAGATTTAGTTAGGATATAGAATATCTAAATGAGATAATCAATGAGTCAAACCAAACGGACATTTATAGAACAATACACCCAGTAACTATAGAATATACATATTTATCAAGAGCACTAAAATGACAATAACTAGAGTCATAAAAAGTAAATCACAATAATTTCAAAGGGTTATAATTGTGTATCTGTATAAATAGAACTAAAATAAAAATGAATAAAAATAACTAGAATGTCCTTGAATATTTGAAAATTAAACTATATGATAATTCATGAGTCATGGTAAAAATCATAGTGAAAATTAAAAAAAAAATCAAAATGAATTATGAATGTTAAAGCACTGCTAAAAGCAAAATATCTACATTTAAGTGCCAGTATTAGAAAAGGAGAAAAAAATTAAAACTAATGTTTTCACATTACCAAATGAAGGAAGAGCAAATTAAACCAAAATTATATAAAAAACAAGTATACAAATTTATCTTAAAAACATTGTATTGAATTAAAGAAGCCTGATATGAAAAGTTATATACTCTATAGTATATAGAGTATAGTAATAGAAATAAAGCAATAAAAAATGGCAACACCATCTACATAGTAATTCAAACCCAAATCTTTAGTTTCTCCTCTCTCCTTCTCAACTTAGAGTAAATGAATTACTGAGTCTCGTTGGTTTTAGCTTTTCAAGCTCTCTCTCTCTCTCTTCTTTTTTTCTTTAGTCATTTCCCCTTCTGCTAGATTAGTCTAAGGCATGACTATCTCTTCTCATGGTGATCACAGAAGTTTAGATACATTGCTTTTACATTCTTCCATTCCCAAATATTAAGTAAATGACAAGTATGTGACAAGAATTAACAAGTAGATATAATCCCTATTCTCATAAAGTTTATTGGCAAATTGTGAAAGCAAACATTATTCAATCAATCATAGAGTAAGTACTAAAATAACCAATACATATTAGGGTATGCATAAAGGTAATGTGTCAATCAGGTAAGAGGGTGACAGTGAAAATAATGCCTAAAAGAGGGACACTTATGTTGATTCTGAAAATTGAGTAGAATGTATTTAGTTAAAAATGATAAGTCAGGTGCACCTGGGTGGCTACATCGCTTAAGTGTCTGCCTTCGTATCAGGTCATGGTATCAGGGTCCTGGGGTTGAGCCCCTGATTAGGCTCTCTGCTCAGAAGGGAATCTACTTCTCTCTCTCATTCTCCTTCTGTGCCTTCCCTCTTTCCCTCTTTGTCTCATAAATAATTTTTTTTTTTTAATGATAAGGCACCTTCCAAGAAGAGGAAAAACATTGCCCCATTACCCTGAAGTGAGAGGAAGCATAGCATCTTTTAAGGAACTGAGAAAAAAGGCAAGATTAAGAGGACCATAAGAAGTGGAGAAATAGAGTGGAAGAAGAACAGACCAAAGCGTTGGTATGGCAAGAAGAGTGTGCAGGTCCTTTCCATCTTTAAACTAGGATGATCTCATCAGAGGAGAGGTATCACTGCACTTTTAAACTCGAATTGTGTTGTAAGATGGATGCGAGGAGAGATAGAGGATGCTATTGCAGTAGTCCTGGTAGGAAAAACTGCTGCTGTCAATGGGGTTTATGAGGAGGGCCAGTTCACCTGTGGATAAGGAGTAAAATAGAAATAGAAAGGTAATAGCTCAAAAATGGGTGAAATAGGGAACAGGAAGATATTGCCTGGCTTCCAGCTGGCAGAACTGGAAAGATGGCACAAGTATTCATCTACCAAAGCAAATAAAATTGAAGAAAAGAAAACTGTAAATCTCTATCCTTCATGATGACATTTTTAAAATATCCTTTAAAAATGTAGAAGATGGATTCTTGAAAAATATAAAATGATATAACACTAAAACCAGTTGGGGTCCATACCAAGAATGCAAGGGACATTTAGTATTGAAAATTAATAATTTGTAATTTACTTCATCCTCATGAAGTAAACTCTGGTAAACTTACAGCTAACATCATATTTAAATGGCAAAAATAAAATATTTTACCCCCTAGATAGGGAATAAGGCAAACACATCTGCCTTCAAAAGTTTTATTTACTATGTTTACCAGCATACTACAAGTTGTAATTACTGCAACAGGGTAAGAAAAATAAAAGAAATGAAATGCATACTTATTGGAAAGAGAGACATAAAAGCAAATTTTATATGCTTATACATCATGATCATCTGTGTAGAACAACCTGAAAAATTGGTCAAAAATCTACATCTATATAGTCCATCTATCTATTTATCTATCATCTATCTATCTATCTACCTATCTGCCTAAATCTGTCTATCTAATGCTATATAATGTTAATGAACATACTTAATATTGTCGTTGTCAATATGAAAATTCTTCTCAAATCAACTACAGATTCAACCCAACACCAAACAAAATTACAACAGGCTTTTTCGGTAGAAATGAATGAGTTAATTTTAAAGTTTATATCAAAATGCAAATTACATAGTTAACCAAAACAGTTTCAGAAAAAAAAGAAAATGTTGGAAAATTTACACAATCTGATTTCAAGGCTGACTAGAAAGTCGTAAGCAAGACAGAGTAGTAATGGCCAAAGATAGGCATGTAAAACCATGAAATAAAGCAGAAAGTTAAGACACATACATGGTTAATCAAATTTCAAATAATATGCCACGTTAATTCAATTAGAAAAGAATATAATTTTCATCAAATAGTGATGGAAGAACTGGATCTTTGTACAAAAAAGAAAAATGAACCTTAACCATTACTTGATGCCATATCTAAACTATGACTCAAAATAAAACACAGACCTAAACACAACAGCTAAAACCCTAACCATTCTAGAAGATAATATAAACAGAAATCTATGAAACCTGAGATATCCAAATATTTCCTGGAAAAGAAGTATGATAGAGTACACTTTATCAAAATTAAATATTTCTACTCAGAATAATTGAAATGAAAGCCACAATCTTAAAGAAATTGTTAGTAAAGTGTATTTTATGCAAATAATTTCTGTATTTCAATACAGTGGAAACAGCCATAGATCAGGCAGGATTAGTTTAAACAAATCAATGCTGATAAATAAATAAATAAACTCCATCATATTGAAAACAAACTTAAAGAAAACTTGGGGTAAAAGATAAACTTCTAGAACATACTGAGTAAGCAGGACACAAGAATAAATTATGGACACAATGAGAGTGAGACCCTAAGGGACCTTGGAGAGAGATTATAAATATCTAATATCATAAGTATTTAGAGTAACCAAATATTAGAACAGACTAAAGTTGAGAGAATAAACTGAGGGTTACCATATACGAGGCCGGTGAGGGGATGGGTTAAATGGATGCTGGGGATTAAGGAAGGCACTTGTGATAGTCACTGGGTGTTGTGATAAATCACTACATTGTCACCTGAAGCTAAAATTATACTGTATGTTAACTAAGTGGAATTTAAATAAACACTTGAAACTACAATAAAAATAATAGAAAATAAAAAGATAACTAATGGGGTTATCACATGTGCCCTCCACTAAAACCCCATTTTGGCATTAAAAATGGGATAACCATAAGAAAAAATTGAACTTTCTTTCACTAGACCTTTAGCCTCAACCACTCCCCCTATTAGAAGAAAAGTCATCATTTGGTTCCTAAAGACTTAAAGAAAATATGGGTTATAAACTTATTTTAAGTCTCATTTTTTTCCAATTACCAATATCATACCAACTAAAGCTGTTAACTGTAATAAAATTCAACCAGAAAGGCAGCTAGATTAGGAGGAAACATTCCACTATCATAGTTCATAATATTTAGCATTATGCTAGGGGGGAAAAAAAGTCCAAAAAAAAAAAAAAAACCACCACTAGCTCAGATCTTTTTCTAAATTCCACGCCTGAGAATCACAGTTGCATATATATACACACACATAAAAATATGTATACACATACATATATAATTTTGTATTAAACTGTTAACTGAGCTTTAAAATAACATGCAAAATTAAAAAAAAATAAAACAAGAGTTTTTTGTTTTGTGTGGGTTTTTTTATTTTGTTTAGTTATTGTTGTTGTTGTTGTTTTGGACTACAATGTGGTATATTAACACATTTGGTCTGAGTAATAACTCATCTCCATTTACTGATAGCTAAGTAGGACAGTAATAAGGTTCCAATGAATACAGTCCCAGAAAGACCTGCCACCCACAGAGCTTGGGACTCTAAAGAGAAACTGAATATTTATTAAACTTTTCTAAAGAGTCTTAGTGACTTGGAGTAGAATCATGGGACTTCTGCTAAAAATGTTAATACTGTAATTCTGCAAATTCTGAGAAGTTTCTTAAACCCTTTCTGTTCACTGCTCTGTTGCATCTGTCATTTTGCTTTCTCTCTGATTCTATAACTGTAGTGTTTTTTCTTATTTCTGTAATACCAGAAGGGATAGCGATGTGCCTAAAGTCCAGTGAAGGCATCCACCATCGTGATGGCCAAGAAGATGCTCTGCTACTGATGCCAACCAAGGTGTCAACTCCCACTGTCTATGTCATGTTATTAAATACCCATGGAAAGTGCCTTAGTCTTTTCCAAATGTGTTAAGTAAGCACTCAACTAATGAGTTAATTCAATCATTTATTAATTTATTTAACACACATTTATTAAGCATTTGCCAGCCTTGTTTTAGACTCAAGGCAAAAGTAGAGAACTAAATAAAATAGAGGTTTTATGTTTTTTTGTTTGTTTGTTTTTGTTTAAGATTTATTTATTTTTGAGGTAGAGAAGGAAAGAGAGAGAGAAAGCACGAGTACAGGGAGAAGGCAGAGGGAGAAACAGACTCCCCACTGAGTAGGGAGCCCACCATGGAAATCATTCTCAGGACCCCAGGATCATGACCTGAGCCAAAGGCAGATGCTTAACCCACTGAGCCACCCAGATGCCCCAAAAAGATACCAACAAATTCTTATGGTATCAAAGACTATAAAAATCAAGCTTAAACTTAACTTTCAATTTAGAAGAGTTAAATTTAACTCTTAATTTTAAGAATGTTTTAGTTAGGGGTGCCTGGGTGGCTCAGTGGGTTAAAGCCCCTGCCTTCGGCTCAGATCATGATCCCAGGGTCCTGGGATCGAGCCCCACATCGGGCTCTTTGCTCAGTGGGAAGCCTGCTTCCTACTCTCTCTCTCTCTCCCTGCTTGCCTCTCTGCCTACTTGTGATCTCTGTCAAATAAATAAATAAAATATTTAAAAAAAGGAATGTTTTAGTTAATGTTCTTTTAATTTTCACCTGACTTTTATTTTTGACATCTCACTGACTCAGGCATGAATCCATGTGACTATGCCACAAGGAAATCTCAAACATTTGATGTTGTGGTCAGAAATATCTGGATTATTTTCCCTTTGACCTTTAAATAAATGGGCATTCATATAGAGTGAAAATACCCCAAACCATACTCCCAACTGATCCAGACATAGACAGGTCTTAAATACTCAAGTGAACACAGATTTGATTTAAAGTGAAACCCTTATTACATATGGTATAATGGAAAAATTTCAATAATTATGTGTAACAATGATAAAAACAAAGAGAGGTGTTTTACCTTGAGAAGAATTAGTAAGACCTAGGCAAGCATTCAGAAATCTCAGTCTGGTTGGAGCGCCTGGGTGGTCTGTTAGCTGAACATCCAACTCTTGATTTCAGCTTGGGTCATGATCTCAGGGTCATGGGATGAAGCCCCACATCAGGACTCAACACAGAATCTGGTTTAGATCCTCTCTCTTGCCCTCCCTCTACCTCTCCCCCTTACTTGTGCATTTATCTAGAGACTCTTTCTCTAAATAAATAAAATCTTAAAAAGAAAAGAGAAGGGAGAGAAAGAAAGAGAGAGAGAGAAAGAAAGAAAGAAAGAAAGAAAGAAAGAAAGAAAGAAAGAAAAAGGAAGGAAGGAAGGAAGGAAGGGAGGGAGGGAGGAAGGAAGAGAGGAAGGAAGGAAAGAAGGAAGGAAGGAAGGAAGGAAGGAAGGAAGGGAGGAAGGGAGGAAGGAAGGAAGGAAGGAAGGGAGGAAGGAACCATAACCTGGAAATTCCTATTTATTTTTTTTAGAGATTTATTTATTTATTTTAGAGAGAGCATGAGTGGGGAGGAGGGACAGAGGGAGGAAGAGAAGCAGACTCCCTGCTGAACATAGGGTCCAACACACGACTCAATCCCACAACACTGAGATCATGACCTGAGCCAAATCAAAAGTCAGAAACTTAGCTGACTGAGCCACCCAGGTCCTTCTGGAAATTACTTTTAAAACTCAAGAAGAAAATTGAGTATTCTCATAAAAATAAAAAGCAAATTACAGAGGGACATCTGGGTGGCTCAGTCAGTTAAATGTCCCATCTGTCTTCAGCTCAGGTCATTATCCCATGGATGAAATCTGCTTTTCCCCCTCTCTCTGTCCCTCCCCTCTCTTGTGATCTCTCTGTGTCAAATAAATACTTAAAATTTTTTTAAAAAGTTAAAAAAAAAAGCTAACTGCAGACAATTGAAAAGAAGATCATAGCAGCAATGGCCACAGATGTTATGGACAAATAGATAAAGAAGGTATGGTGCATATATACAATGGAGTATTATGTCTCCATCAGAAAGGATGAATACCCAACTTTTGTATCAACGTGGATGGGACTGGAAGAGATTAGGCTAAGTGAAATAAGTCAAGCAGAGACAGTCAATTATCATATGGTTTCGCTTATTTGTGGAGCATAAGGAATAACACAGAGGACAGAGAAGTGAGCTGGGAGAAATTGGAAGGGGAGATGAACCATGAGAGACTGTGGACTCTGAGAAACAAACTGAGGGTTTTGGAGGGGAGAAGAGTGGGGGGTTGGGTGAGCCTGGTGGTAAGTATTATGGAGGGCATGTATTTCATAGAGTACTGGGTGTGGTACATAAACAATTAATTTTGGAACACTGAAAAATAAAATAAAATTTAAAAAAGAAAAGAAGATCAATTTCAGATATCAAATTTGCAACAGTAAATACCATTACATACAAAGACAATCAAAAAGAAAAAAAAATGTGATTCAACATTAGCTAAACTTTGGCAAGAGCCCAAGTGTCCATTGACTGATAAAGAAGATGTTATATATATATATATATATGTGTGTGTGTGTGTGTGTGTGGTGTGTATATACACAATGGAATATTATTCAGCCATCAAAAAAAATCTTATCATTTGCAATGACCTAGATGCAGCTAGAGTGCATTATGCTAATTGAAATAAGTCAGTCAGAGAAAGACAAATACCATATGATTTTATTCATGTGTGGAGTTCAACAAAACAGATGAACATACAGAAAGGGGAAAAAAAAAGAGAGAGGGAAGCAAACCATAAGAGATTCTTAACAATAGAGAGCAAACTGAGGGATTATGGAGGGGAGGTGGGTGGGAGGTAGGCTAGATGGGTGATAGGTATTAAGGAGGACACATGTCGTGATGAACAGTGGGTGTTATATGTAAATAATGAATCAATAAATTCTACTCCTGAAACCAGTATTACACTATGAACTAGCTAGAATTTAAATAAAGATTTGAAAGGAACAAAGTCATTTAAGAAGTCCATGTTTGTTGAAACTATTAGCATAAGAAAATCACAAAACTATATTTAAATATTTGTATTTATATTTGCTATCATATTTATATAAAATATACTTATGTGAAATGACAGACATATTTTTATTCTCCAAAGCCACTCTGTTATTTATAATAATCAGGAATAGTAAATTCTTTGTAGTTATTGTCATTTAATATAATTTGAATAACAACTTTTGGAGCTAGTAAGAGCAATGAATCTTCAGTTATGTGAAAATTAGCTTATTTTCCAAATCTGATATTCTATTTCAATGAATGAATCATACTTCAAGTAATAGTTGTGAAAATAATTTGTATCACACTATTTTCTTTTAATGTTAATTTATATGTTTGAAATGAAAGAATTATTGGCCATCAGTTAACAGTGTGAAAAAGACACATTATGTTCATCACGGCACAATGAAAAAAGAGAAGGTTAAAAATGCCATTAGGAGACGCTTTTTGGCAAATACTTCATGCTTTCACTTACAGAATATACTTTTAGAATGCTATGGGGAACCCTTCAAATTTATTCCTAACATTGTAGAAGAGAATGTCTTAGTGGTACTAAAATTAGTATGGTGCTGGAAAATAAATGCACTTTGTATTCATTATTAGGTAGAATGTAATAAATAGTCAGAATTTATATTTCATATCATTCATTTCATATCTCCTAACACCCAAGAAAGATGTTAGGGCACATTCTAAATGGATGAGCAAGTGATATTTTCGTTTGTAAAATACAGAGAGTGGTTCTGGAAAAATGTTCCAATTTTATTGTAGAAACTATTGTCATTTCAAGAAAATATAAATTTAAATGTAAAAATTCAGATAATCATTGTGACCAAATTTGCTTCAACTTTTACACTTTTAATTTTAACTTCCACTTTCTCAGGAGCCAAGTTATTTTTAAAAATCAATTTGAAGAAGAAAGAATATGAATCCTGAATGATTCTAAGTAACTGGAGGTTCAATTAAGGCAACAATTGTCAGGCCAGCAACTGGAACCCTGGGAAAAATGCCCACTTTTGCTAGTGTATTACTTCTCTAAATTAGCATGTCAACCCCTTCCCAAGCCTGGGCAATAGCCTGTCTTTTTCACTTTTTCCCTCCTCAGTATTATTACATTTGTATGGGAATACCATTCATGTGTAGTTTCCAACACTTCCATTCCTCTTAATCATATCTAGATAGTTCTTAGTTCAAAATTAAAGGAGATTTCCTTTTCAAAGGAAGTTAGGAAATCCTCCCATGGCTCCTGCAGTTTAATTGTGGAATGCTGGCTTTTCTTATCTCAGCAGCCCCCAGTATATCCCTCTATAAGTCAGCATAACTTGACTGTAATAATATTGCAAACACATTGAAATAGTTGCCATGTATTATTTGACCTTGTATCTCCTTCAAGTGTGTAGGGCATTTCAAATACCATGCCATATTGCATTTCAGCAGTAATGAAAGAAAGTTTCTATCACTCTGCATTTTTGTTGGCAATTGTCATTGTTAAGTTTTGGATTTTAGCCATTTTGATACCTAATATCTCATGGTTTATTTTTGCAATACCCTAATGACAAATAAAGTTTAATATTATTTCATACGCTTAATTGTGATATATATCTGCATTGAGATGTCTATCTAGTACTTATCCCTATTTCTAAATTTATTTTCTTTCTTATTGTGGGCTTTGAAAAGTTCTACATATAATTTAGATTTAAGACTTTTATGAAATATGTGGTTTGCAAATACTTTCTCTCAGTCCATGACATGTCTTTTATTCTCTTACAATGTCTTTTGCACTGTAGATTTTAATTTTAATAAATACTAACTTTTAAAAAATCTATCTTTTTTTTGGTGTTTTATGAAAAACTCATTACCAAACACAAAGTCTCACATATTTTCCCTGTGTTTTCTCTAGAAGTTGTATACTTTTGCATTTTCTATTTGCTTTAATGATCCAATTGTATTTAATTTTTCAGGAGGTCCAATTGTCCCAGTACCCTTTTCTGAAAACATTAATATTTTTCTAGTTGATAGTGTACATTTGTCACAAATCATCTGACTCAATTTGTGTGGTTCTATTTCTAGATTCTCTATTAATGTTCCGTAGATCTATTTTTTTTTTCACTGAACTGTTCTGTGTTTAGTACTATAGCTTTATGGCAAGTCTTAAAATAGGGCAGAAATCCAACTTTGTTTTTGTTTTGTTCCTTGTGGTGTTGGCTAATCTAGGACATTTGCTATTTCATGACATTTTAGATTTAGTTTGTCAATATACACATAATAGCTATCCACAAAAAGTTTTCATTTTAAATTTCCTTGAATTGATAGATCAAGTTGGCAAGAAATGACATTTAATAATACTGAATCTTTGAATCCATGATCATGTAACACCTTGCCATTTATTTGGAACTCTTTTGATGTCATCATCAGAAATTTGTAATTTTCTCTATCTAGATGCTATAAAAAGCATTTTACATTTACATCCAAGCATATAATTTCTAATTTGTTGATAGTGTGAATAATACTGTATTTTAACTTGAAATTTCAGTTGTTCATTGTTAGTACATATGAAAACAATTTGGTGTGTATGTGTGTGTGTGTGTGTGTGTGTGTGTGTACACTAATCTTGGGTTGTTCAACCTTGCTGAAATTGTTCATTTCATGAGTTTTTAGTTGACTTTTTGGGATTTTCTACACATTCATGCATTTGCAAAGAAAGATGATTTAGCTCTTCCTCCTTAATATGTATAACTGTCATTTCATTTTCTTGTCTTAATGCACTAGCTATGACTTTTAGTGTGATATTTAATAGACACATGAAATGGGACATTCTTACTCTTTTCCAACCTCAGGGGAAAATTGTCCAGTTTCTTCCCATTTACTATGTTAGCTGTAGGAGTCTTTGTAAATATTCTTTTCCAAGTTGAGGAAATTCCCCTTCAATTCCTAATTTACTGAGAGGTTTTAGTGTGAGTTGGAGTTACCATTTTGTCAAATGCTTTTTCTGCATTTATTTATGATAATATGATTTTTTTCTTTTTTAGCCTGTTGGTAGGTGGAATGCTTTGTACAACCATTGTACAGATGTGCCACATTTTATTTATTCATTCTTTAGGTGATGGACTTTGGTTATCTCTACTTTAAACTATTGCTAATAGTTAATACACATGAATGAGTTTATATTAGAATACATGATTTTAATTCTCTTGAATATAATTGGAAAATTAATTGATTGATCATGTGGAAATTCTATATAGCTTTTTAAGGAACATGTAAATTATTTTCCACAGGGGCTATCCTACTTTACATTCCCATCAGTAATGAATATGGATTCTAATTTCTCTACATCCTTACCAACACTTGTTATTTTCTTTCTTTCAATTATAGCCTTACTAGTAGATATAAAGTTGTATCTCATTGTGGTTGAATCTATTTTCATTTAATGTAATTACTGACAAGGGAGGACTTATGTCTGCCACCTGTAATTGATTTTTGTTATGTCATATCTTTTATTACACTTCTGTGCTTCTACTACTCTCTGCTTTTGTGTTAAATAGATATTTTCTACTGGGCATCTTAATTCTCTTTTTGTTTCTTTTTCCATTTTTTAACATAATTTTTTAGTGTTGCCCTCATTAACATCTTAAATTAAAGCAATATAATTCAGATTAATACCAACTTAACTTCAAAAGTATATAAGAATCTTTCTGTTTCCCATTTTCTTTGTGACAATATTCTCATATATGTCACTTCTTTATATATCATAAGCTTCCAAACACAGAAACATTATTGCATGATCCAGTTTTTTTTTTTTAATATTTTATTTATTTATTTGACAGACAGAGATCACAAGTAGGCAGAGAGGCAGGCAGAGAGAGAGGAGGAAGCAGGCTCCTTGCCAAGCAGAGAGCCCGATGTGGGGCTCAATCCCAGGACCCTGGGATCATGACCCGAGCCGAAGGCAGAGGCTTTAACCCACTGAGCCACCCAGGCGCCCCGCATGATCCAGTTTTTAAAATTTAGACAGAAGGAAGGAATCACAAATAAACACACACACTGTCTTTTAAAAATAAATACAGTGATTTTTATTTCTTCTGTGTGGATTTAAGTTTTTGTATGGAATAGATTCAGTAGAGTATATTTTCATTTAAAATTGAAGGACTTGGTGAACGATGGAATAACTAAAACAAAATTTTAGTTAGGTCAGAAAAATCATTTTCTCCTGAATATATATGAGTAAAAAATCAGTGCTCAAATTATCCAGAATTGCCACATTTTCACGGAGTTTACTGGTTCATTTTTGTTTCTTTTCTTTTTATCCAAAGAACCATATTACTGGATGGAATTTATAAAAGAATCAGCAGGCATCCATGGGGATTTTTGCTGATTAATTTTAGATAATCTGCAGTAACATTACTGGCTAATTAAGGGTTAGACTCCACATGAAGCATTTTAAAGATTTCTTAACTCTGTTGGTGTCTTACAAATCCCAAGAGTGATAATATACATCTATCTCTGTCTCTTTCTCCATCTGTATATGACTGTATTATGAAATCTGGTTATTGCAGTATTCAAAAATTCTCACTGAACCCCTGATATAAATATGTCATTTCATACTTCAAATCAGCAAACATATTTTAAATGACCATCTTGGTATTACATTTAAAGCATAGTTTGAAATATGTTTTCTATATTACCTTTTTAAAAATGGTTGCTCTTATCTATTCAAAATGTTTGTAACATATAGTTTGCAAACATAGATCATACTACCATGGTTCTTATGCACATCTGCTGAGAAAGGGGAGAGAAAATCTACTAAATTCTGAGCTAGTTGTGTAATTTGCAGCATGCCCTTCAATCTCATCAGTATCATCTATGGTATTCAACTAATAATATTTCAATATTATTCCACATGGAAGGTTCCTCAAATCAGAGGAATTTGAATAATAATTTATACTTTTTAAACACATTTTCAATAATAACCTCATAAGCACAGAAAAAAAAAATAGGCAGATACAACTATGCTCATCTCAAAGACTAAAAAACTAAATCCCAGATACTAATACATGCAAATGGGTATCAGTTTTAGTACTAGAATCTAGGTCACAAGTTTTCCTCCACATAACTTTTCTACAAGAATATAATATATATACATATATATGTATTTATGCACATGATTATTATATACTTAATATAACAAAAATATACACTCACCTATGCAATTAATATACCCATTTATTTTTAATGTTGTTACTATTTAATAGATAATATAATATTTAACTTAATAATGCTAATTAGAGTACATAGGATTCGGATATGAGAACCAGAAGGATGAAATGAATTGTAGAATTGATATAGGTATGTTTGCAACCTAAATTTTGTGTTATGTTTTAGAAAGCTGCAACATTATTAATTGAAGCTTTGTAATCAGATCCACTAAATTTATATTGGGAAGAAGGGCACTGGAAATAATCAGAGATTTAAAAGAACCAAATTAGAATCTTGAAGTAGGTTTTGTTATGCTAAAATAGGTAATTGTCATAACAACAACTGAGTCTATAGTAAAGCTTCTGATTTGAGGAACCTTTCACATGGAAGCTTCCTTATTAGTCCCATAGACTTATTTATGTAACCCCTATAGGGAAATTATTCTATCACATATGTCCTGGTAACAAAGACATTTTTGTTTGTTTGTTTTTGATGAACTGGAACATCTACCTGATGGAAAAAAAAACTAAGAGAATGACATCCACTAGGCTGAACATTGTATATTCAACTAAAAATAGCATAATTTCGAATTGCCTTAATGATGTACTGTATTTTATTATTCTGGGCTGCTATTCAAAGAAAACTAAATCATATTAGAATAAACTAGTGCAACTGGTAATCTTTTTGAAACTAAGTGTAATGAGTTACAAGTCAACATGAATTACACAGACACTGACCCACGCACATGTGTGTGCACACACACACAGATAACACTTAATTCCAGCCTCAATACAAAATTTTCCCATAGGGGAAAGGTGAATGGACAGTTATCCAGGCCGTCTGTTCTATGACATGGATCTAATGAAAGCCATTAAATATTTGGGACATCCAAGTATCCTGGTTTTGAAACTATCTTCAAAACACATTTTTCTGGAGGGAGTGATTTTATCACCAGTTTTTCTTACAGAAAATAACACAAAAATAACACTGTCTTCACATATATAGATTCCTAAGACACTCTTTGATTGTTGTAAATCACGTCTCTCACAGATGTCAATCCCACCCTCAAATGCATGTTAACAAGTCAGGATAATAGCTTTGAGGACTCTGATAATCTAGCATACATCAGAGAACATGTTTGGAAAGCTTATATCCACAGTCTGGACTCCCCTTAGAAAACACCACCATCACCTCCATCTCTCTCCTTGTATAGTTCTAAAGTACTAATTTTATCCATTTTATTTTATTTTAATATTTTATTTATTTATTTGAGAGAGAGACAGTGAGAGAGAGCATGAGTGAGGAGAAGGTCAGAGGGAGAAGCAGACTCCTCATGGAGCTGGGAGCCCGATGCGGGACCCGATCCTGGGACTCCAGGATCATGACCTGAGCTGAAGGCAGTCGCTTAACCAACTGAGCCACCCAGGTGCCCCTCCATTTTATTTAAGAAGCAGCAAAAACAAAATCTTTCATGTGACATAACACACAATTTATCACTTAAAGGAGATACAGTAGGATGATGATAAAAGTTTATATTCTAAAACTTAACATAAAATATGTTTTGTTTTGCCAAAATATACAACTTGAGCCTTATTTTGTTATATATAATAGATGACAAATTTTATCATTGAATTATATCCTATAAAAACTTAACATGGTTATTTCTTTTGGAGCTGGCCTTAGAAGAACCAGAATAAGCAATTCTAGAAATTAGCCAGGCCATGCAGCAAATGAAGAAGCAAAATAGTATGGTCAAATAATTCATAATATTAGAATACATAAAATAAAGATAATACTCTGGTATAGATTTTAAAAATAAAGTAAGAAGTCCTGTTGTAGTTCTTAATAGCACTAAGGACCACTATAATTTTGTTTAAAAAAATCTACAATAATGGTCTTACATTTTTATATGCTATAATATAATCCTAGGCTCTGGCTTTTGCTTATTTTTCCCATTTAAGGGGAAAAATAAAATTCATGGATAGACAAAAAAATCATCAGTAGTGAAAAAAATAATATTCTGTCTAGAAAATAAAGCCTAGCCTAGGAGATAACTGGAAGGAAATTGTAGGAGACCCCCACTGAAACACAGTAATTGAGAGTCTTAGGGACTGGATGTAATGATGACTTAGGATCTGGGAAGAGGCCCATAGTGGGTTTGTCTTAGAACCATAAATCTGTAGCTTCTGGAACCCTCCATGGTAAGAAGTATCCTTGGAGAGTCTTCATGATATAGATTCTATCCTAGGAAGCAGATGATTAATGATCATGGAGAGGCCTCCAAGATGAACCCCAGACAACCAACTCAGAGAGCCCACTACCAGTGGGTTCATAATTCTTTTGAATGTGAATTTGGTAATTACCAAGTTTGGTAATTACCAAATTTTGGTAATGTGAATGTGAATTTGGTAATTACCAAATTTCACATTCACATTACCAAAATATGTGAATGGAGGCATTGTTCCTATAGCGCTCATTATGAAATCATTCAGTGACTAAGAATCCTGTCAGACTGCTCACTCTCAGAATTTACCTTTTATTCAAGTCTTGATACAAGGATATGGGATTAACAACAAATAAGGGAATTACTATTTAAAAAGTATGTGAGGAGTTCTTGGGTGGCTCAGTTAAGTGTCCAACTCTTGATTTTGGCTCAGGTCATGATCTCTGGGATATGAGATTTGAGCCCTGTGTAGGGCTCCACTCAGGGTTTGGAGGCTTTTTAAGATTCTCTCTCTTCCTTGCCTTTTGCCTTTTCCTGCTTTTGCTTGTGCACACATGCTCTCTCTCTAAGAAATAAAAGTTAAAAAATAATAATAATAAAAGGCAACGTGGTATATATCTCTAAGAGAACATGTAATGATTATATTAGTTTGATACCAGTGACTGAATGACTTACCCAACAGAGATATATTTCTCAGAAGGCTAGAAGCCCAAGATAATTCTTTGCTAAGACCTTTCTCCTCAGTTTGCAGAGGAGCCACTGGGTGGCTCAGTGGGGTGAGCCTCTGCCTTTGGCTCAGGTCATGATCCCAGGGTCCTGGGATCCAGCCCCGCATCAGACACTCTGCTCAGCGGGGACCTGCTCCCTCCCCCCTCTCTGCCTGCCTCTCTGCCTACTTGTGATCTCTGACTGTCAAATAAATAAAAAAATAAAAGTAAAAAAATAAAGGCCTTATCTCCAAATACAGTCACATTCTGTTGTACCGAATTTGCAGATTTCAACATATAAATTTCATTGGGACATAATTCAACCATATCAATTATGTTAGGAAATTACAAATGACCAATAGCCATAAGAGATATTTTAAAGTTTCTAAAAATTCATTTCATGATTTCATTAGAATTTGAGGATACAGATAATTTATGCAAAATATTTAAGAGCTGAAAAAATAAAAATATTGAAATTAATATAGTGAAATAAGTTTTCTCTGATTCTTAGTCAAGGCAATAATACCTTAAAACAAAAATAAATAATACAGTGATCCCTTTTCAGAGTTACTCATTTAAAAACAAATAACCAACCTTATTTGAATCAAGGTTCCTATAAAAAAATAATGTTTTTTTTTTATTATTTTGCAGATTTGTCTACTGTTATGTTCTTGTAGCCCCTAAGTAAATTATTTTTAAAGTCAACAAAACATATAAAAACTTTTATGATTTAGGGCCAAATGAAAAGTTAATATATGAAAGCCAATAGTTTATCTATAACTGGAAAGATTAGGTAGGAATAATAAGAAAAGAAAAAAGAAAAATACTTTTTATCACAGAGGAAAAAAATTATCAGAAAGAAGTTTAACAAAAAATATGAAAGTTTCTAAATATAATTTTTTGAAAGTTATAAAGAACACTGATGCCATAATTTTATTTGTCAATTGTATTTCAAAGCTAAAATTTAAAGAGTAAAAAAAAAGTGATAAAAAACCCAGTTTTTGGAAATTAACTTATTACTGTTAAATAATTTACTTCCAAAATCCATAAATATTTTTGGGGGGATATGATTATAAATTTTCTTCAAAACCAACCAACCAACCAGTGATAATAGCTAAACAATTATATGAGAGAGAAATAGTTTGAGGGAGAAAAAGAGAGGGAGAAATTGAGACTTGGAATAATGACAGGGCCGTAATTTTAACTATACCTTCCAACTGTGTGTGTGCATTTGAAAGTCTGCAAAATTATGCTGAAGAATCTTATTTATAGTAAGAATCTCTTAAGACTCAGCTATTGTTACTATTATCTGCACAGTTATCTTGAATCTTTAAAGAGCCTTTAATTTTAATTGGTTGTTTGGTTGATAATGTTATTCTGATAATGTAAGACTACTTGACATTTCTTTAAAATGTATATATATATGCATATATATATAATTGTACAATTGCTTTTACACTTTTTTCTCTGCTTTCCCTCTATGCATAGAAGCATAAAAACCATCTCTTTGTTGGAGTCTCAATTCAAACAAAAAGTCTGAAGGTCTTTGTTTTACTTAGTTCACAATCTTTTTCTCTTTCTTTATAGTGACAGTTCAATGTCCCTTCTTTTTTGATATTGCTCTTCCTTTACAGGGAATAAGGAACAACAGTGTCTTGTAGAGGAGGACATCACTCCCTTCCCTTAATAATGATAATGTTAACTGCTTTAATCTTTATGACAACAACAAGGCAGATACTGTTAGTGTCCTAATTTTCAACATGACATTGCTAGGTGATCTGTTTTTACACAATAGTCTATTCTAAAGAAGGAAATATGAATGTTCTCAATGTAACATTTTATGTCGTTATTCATTTATTGAATGTGTACTGTGTACTCTTATGGAGTTAACATTTAATCTAAGATGCTCTGCATTAATTTTATCCCAAAGAATGACACCCTCTCTCTGTAGGTACAAGGAAAGCAAGGATATGACTACTACCCTTTCCTTTTTTTTTTTTTTCCTGTGATTCCAATTTTGTAGCAGACCTTTGTGATGGATTCCAACTGATGGCACAGAAAAACAATTAAAGATTGGTATAGCTAAAATTTTATAATTAAGAGGATGAAAAGGACAAAAGAGATTTTTAAATAAATGGTATATGAAGCATGAAATGTTCTTTATGCATATTGCTAATATTTTGAAACTTCAGCAAAACTAATCTCATCTACTCCCTCCTCTCTAACAGGTCTGGTTCTGTAAAAATATACTTTTCTTCTTGGCCAGTTGAATACCATGGTAAGTGTGAGCTAAGAGTTTGATAGCAAAAGGTGGATAGAAATATTTCCCTAACTTCACTTATTAAGATCTAAAATGCATATCAACTTCTTACATACAAAAAGTGTTTTGTTCAGGTTTCAAAGGAGATCACTTTGTTTTCCAAATAAAAGTCTCAAAATATAAAGAGTATCTATTTTTATGACCTTGTTATTTATGCTTATTATAACCTAGGAAAGATGGGGGGGTAATAAATAAATAAATAAATAAATAAATAAATAGAATGAAAGAAAGAAAGAAAGATGGGGGAGTAACAGCACAGAGCTGGTTAATGATCAGAGCACAGAATTATGATCCACAGACACAGCAAAATATTTTCTCTACATATTTAGGCAGAAATTTATACAAGTCTTTAACTTCATAAGAAGACTCATTTTGGCTATATCTGTCCTTTGTTCTATTTGCTGAAGTAATTTATATTTCTATAAATAATTTTAATTACTTTAATTAAAATTTATATTTGGTCAATTTCTCATTTATTCATCATTCATTTACATAAACTGTCAATATAGTATTATAATATATATAAAGTTGTAATTAATATATAAAACTACATGTAATTTATATGTGTTATACATTATGTTTATACATAAAATTAATACTTTTTTAGTTCTTTTGGATTTTTCAATGAGAATTTCAACATGAGAAAATAATATTACTGCATAATATCTGAATTTTATTTCTCACCTTTTCTTCAACTTACTGTATTAGAAGTATATCAGAATAAAGTTAATCAGTGTAGTGATAGAGAGCAGTCATGCCTGGATTTTAATAAGAATATATCAAATTTCTATCAATTAATATGTTACTTATTCAAACATTTGTGAGTTTGTCAAATGCCTCTTATGAACCAAACATTGTATCAGATACTGAGGATCCTTAATTTGGATCTTTCTTAGAAATTGTTACTTTTTATGGAATTGATGAAGGGTGCTTCTATTTCATTACTATGGATTTTTTTTATTAGAAATAGATGAATATTATGTTTGGGCATCAATAAGGATGATTCATGATGAATAATGATTTCCTTTAACTTAATTATGTAATTATTTATACCAAATTAATATTAAATATTGAAAGAACCCTGTGTTATTATTAACCATATTGTTGGAATCTCTCTGTTTGATTTAGAATTTAAATAACATAGGGATGCATGAGGTTGTTTAGTTGTCATATATTTGTATATATAATTAGTTATATTAAATACATATAATATGTAAATATTGTATAATAGTAAAAATGTTCATATATATGTATTAACATAAAATATACTAGAAATGATGGTTACTCTGAGGAGTAAAACTGTGGTATACTTACTTATAAGTGCCTATAGACTAAAATTATGCAATAGAGCTTATATTTGCTTTTACAAGTATTTTTTTAATCCTTAAAAAGTCCAATGGATGCAATTACTACAAAGAGTATGATATAATTTAGAAATATAAATATATGCTAATATCTAAATTCAGTGGTAACTCAGGAAATAAAAACAGGTTAAAATGTAATATTAATGTCTCTAACTTGAGATTAGACCAATATTATATCAAGTGTAAGCAAGCATTCTAGGGAAATTAAAAGCAAAACTCCTTTTTGCTTATGAACAAAGTAAGGACACTTTCATTTTTTTCAATATCATACTAGAAGTCCTAGAGAATGCAAAAAGACAAGAAAAGGAAATAATAGGTATACAGATTGAGAAGGATAAAAATAAAACTTTCTTTACAGACATGAGAGTCTATAAAAAAATTCAAAAGAATTTACAAAAACCTTCCATAATAAACAATTATAACAAGGTTGCATGATACAAGCTTATATTAAAAAACTCATTTTCCTATAAACTATAATATGCTTAGAAAATCCTACATACCAAATATATATGTGTATGTATATATATACACACACTCTATAACAAATGAAATTTGATATTAAAATCACAGTATCATACATTAGCATCTCCTAAATGAAAGGTATAAATCTAGCAAAATTTATACAAGATCCTTTTGAGTAAAACTTTACAAATCTAGTGGAAGAACCAAATGAAAATGAAAATAGAGAGTTAGTCCATGTTCATGGATAAGAAGTCTTGATACAATGGAATATTACTGACCATAAAAAGTAATAAAATTTTATCAGTTGTAACAACATAGATGGAGCTAGAGAGTATTATGCTAAGCAAAATAAGTCAATCATAGGAAGACAATTACCATATGATTTCACTAATATGTGTGTGGAATTTAAGAAAGAAAACTAATGAACAAAGGGAAAAAGAGAGAGACGCAAATCAGTAAGGAGACTTAGCTATAGACAATAAACATGGTTACCAGAAAGGAGGTGAATAGGAGAATGGTTTAAATAGGTGATGGGGATTAAGGAATCCATTTCTTGTGATGCGCACTGCATGTTGCATGGACATGTTGAATCACTATATTGTACACCTGAAACTAATATTACACTGTATGTTAACTAACTGGAATTTAAATAAAAACATAGGGGCACCAGGTGGCTCAGTTTGTAACATGTCTAACTCTTGGTTTTGGTTGAGGTCATGATCTCAGGGTCATGAGACTGAGCCCTGTGTTGGGCTCCATGATCAGCTTAGAGTCTGCTTGAGGTTCTCTCTCTCTCTCTCTCTCTCACTTTCCCACCCCTCTGTGTCTCCCTGTTCTCGCTCTCATAAATAAGTAAATAAATAATAAATTAAATCAAATAAATCAATCAATAAGTAAAATATTAAGAAAAAAAACATAAAAGAAGACAACATTGTCAAGATGTCAGTTTTCCCAAATTGATCTATATATTTAATGCAATCCCAAAATGCATTATTGGGTGGATATACAAAAACCTGTTCTAAACTTTACATGGAGAAGGGGAAAAAAAAAGGATAGTCAACACAACATTGAATAAAAAATAGTTAAAAATACTGATATTATATTACTTCAAGGCTTATTTTAAAATTATAGTAATCAAAACAGTGTAATATTGGTGAAAGAATGACAAATACATAAATGAGACAAAATAAAGTGTATAGAAATAGACCTACACAAATAGTCAACTGATCATTGACTAAAAATCAAAGAGGATTTTGTGGACAAAGGATAGCCTTTTCAACAAATGGTGGTGGAACAACTGGATATCCATGTGCAAATGAATGATTCTAAATACAGACCTTATTCCCTTCACCAAAATTAATTCAAACTTAATTCAAAATATAGTTATAAATATAAAAGTAAAGCTATAAAAATCCAAAAATATCACAGAAGAGAAAACCAAACTAACCTTAGGTTTGATGAGAACTTTTGAGATACCACATCAAAAGAACAACTCATGAAATAAATGATTGATGTTTGACTTCATTAAATTAATAATTTCTATTCTGCAAAAGATAATTTCAAGAACACAGAGAAATTTTAGAGAAAAGAAACTATTTTGAATGATATAATGATGGATACATGGCATTATGCATTTGTCATGACCCACAGAATATACACACCAAGAGTAAACCATATTGTTCGTTATGAACTTTGGGTAATAATTAAGTGTCGATTATGGCTCATCAATTTTAATAAAAATGCCCCAGTAGTGCAGGATGCTGACAATGGGGATGGTGTACATGCATGTAGTCATGAATATACTCTAATTCTAGTGTCTGGCCAAATTTTGCAGTGAACCATAAAATTGTTCTGTAAATTAAAGTCTATACTAAAACAATTATTTTAAAAAATCTACAGTATCCTGATTATATAAAAATTTCCAGAAACATTATTTGAACATGAAAATTTGATTGTTAGGAATGCAATTGTGAAGAGATATCACAGCTTTATTTATAATAAGGAAAACTAAAAAGAATATGAGTGCCTAAAATAGAGGATTGGTTATTTCAATCACAATTATACACATATGGGAAACAATATTTACATTACAATTTAAAAAACATTTAGTTACACTAGAAAATACATCATAATTTTAATTAAAAATGTAATAGATATTACCATGATTGATCTATTTATCATTCTTATATATGCTATTTACCTATTACTTATTCATCAATGACAAGTTTAGGAATATTATTTTTCTTCATTATTTTTCTATAGTTCCCAAATTACTTATAATTATTACATGCATTTTTTCTAATTAGAGCAGTGTATTTTATAACTTTATTTTTATGAGTTTTAGCTCAATCCATAATTGTCAATATTGTCAGTCTTCTTTTTTTTCTTTCCTGCCAGGTCTGATGCACTCTTTGTAGTCCCCTTGGGTTTGCTGTCTTGCCACTTTTATACATGATGGAATAAAATGGTGAGAGCATGTACGTGGGAGCAAGGTATAAACTAATGGCCATTATAACTTTAGGAGAATGACCTTTCAGTTCTGAATCATACAGGTACTCTTTGTAAAGCTAGATTGATTTTGTTCAATGTTTCCTGTTTTCCTTCTGCTCTGGAATGATTCACATTTGATGTCATAACTCTACTATTACTGTTATTATTATTAAGAATAAAATAATTCTGTGTAGACATACTTTTTAATAGAATGTGTAGTCATGGAATCATATGATGAAATCATAGAATTCTACAGGTGAATGGATAGCCCATGTAACTTAATGGGTAAACTACTGATCTATGGAAAAATCATTTTTTTCAGGCTAGTACAGTATGAGAATTATAATCTAGCATTCATAGTCTAGTTCTTTAAAATTTTTAATTAACTTTTTAATATCACATGATTCAAAAGCATAAGAAGTATAAAGACAACACATCTATCATTCATAATTTCCTTTCCTTTTACACAAATAACCACTGTTACAATTTATTTATTTATTTTCCCAGATATATATCATGCATATAACAGCAAATTCAGAGATAACATTCTTTCTCTTTCTTACAAGTGACAGCATAATATACACAATATTATGTACTTTGCTTTTTTCCTCAATGATTAACATTTTGACTATAATTTTATGTCAGTAAATAGTGAGACTCCTTATTTTGACTTAAGCATAAAATACCATATATCCTAATATTGCCAACACCCTGTTTAAGAGCATTTGAGACTATATTTTTGTTATTATAAACAATACTCCAGTGAATTACTTTTAACATAAGTCATTTTACAAATGTATATACATATTCATGAAGCAAATTTTAGAAATATAATTATGGATTTTATTTTTTGTGCATTTTAACAAATAACTCTCAGTAGAAGTTGTATCAAAGGATACTCCTACCAGGTTCAAGTAATGTTTATTCCAAAGCCTTTTCCCTGACATCTCAATATAGTCTATTGCCAAGCTTTAGGGTCTCTGTCAACCTAATTGAGGAAAAATACTGTATCACTATAACCTATTTTCCTTATTTTCATATTTCTGCACATTTTTCAGATGGACGTTTTTCAAGTTAATATGCAGAAAAAAAAACAAATTAATTTGCAGAAACACATTGTGAATTAGAGAAGTTATCCCTTTGTCTATAATAGGCATTGTCTATTTTTTTCTGAATTAGCTTTTCCTTTTTCTGCTTGCTTTATAATACTTGTCTTCATGCAGATTTATTATTACAATGGAAGTTAATCAATCTTTCATTTATAGGTTATTAGATATAACTAAAACTATTGCTCAACCTGATGCTAAAAATATTTTTATCATTTTGTTTTTATTTTAAAATAATGACTTTTTAACTTTTTTCAATCAAGATTAGAGATTTATATCAAAGTTTCTTGTCTTTCAAGTTAAATGATCTTTAATTATTCAAACATATTGTTTAAAAATTATTTTTTGCATTGATTCAGATGTTACCTTTATTGTACTTTAAGCATTTATCTTTATTTTTGCTCACTTATGATATTTCTTTTTTTTTATATTTGTGCCCATATACAAGTGCTATAATGGCCTTCGTTAGTGCCTTCCAGAGCATGTTAAAATTTTTACAGCTTATCAAATTTATATGTTTACATTTCATAATTCTTTTTAGTTATTACATAAAGGATATTTCTTTTGTTACATATTTTAATTATGTGTTGGTGGTATATATTGATGGTATTCATTTCTATTAATTTTTAATTGTTATGTCATTTATTCATTGTTTAAAATAGTTTTTCTGGTTTCCTTCTCTTAGTTTTCCCAGTAAAACAATCATGTCATGTGTAAATAATCACACATTAACCTTTTCTTCTCCTTTGTATATCTTAATTATTGTTTTGTCTAAATATTTAGGTAATCACTCTAGAACAATATTTGATAATAAGGATGATGAAGGTGATTTAGTGTTTTTGACTATCATGCAAAGATATCAGTTGTTATCTAATTACATTTAATAATGGATTTTTGGCTGATTATTAAATTTTATCATATTAAAATAATAAATACAAATATTTAGTTTGATGTAGGGAAATATTTTTTGTACTTGCAAACTATAATGTTAAGTAAAATATAGTTAAGTAAAATATAGACAAAAAATACTACATCAAAATTAAGATCTTCTGTTCATTAGAAATCATGGAAGAAAACAAGCTACAGAATGAAAGAAGACAAAAAGATCCTTTCTAGAATATATAATAGCCTCTGCATATCAGAGATAAACAGACAACTCGATAGAAAAAAGTGAGCTAGACACTTGATCTGACACTTCAGGAAAGAGCACATCCAAATCACCAGAAAACGTAGGAAAAGTCACCTAATCTCAACCTTCAGGAAAATACAAGTCAAAACACAAAACAATTAATGAGAATAGTTAAAATTTGTTGATACCAAGTACTGCACTATTGATGATTACAATTATTGGCATGCTTCTGGAATAAATGAATGAAAACTAACCAAATACTGCCAACAATAAGGAGTGGATAAATACAGTACTCTAGAGTTATTGATAAGAATAATGTACAGAAATATATTTAATTGAACAACTTGTAACAATATGTATTAATCTCACTGACATATTATTGAGATGAGGATGCCAGAATCACCATAATATATACATGCTGAGTGAATCCATTTATATAATTTTCAGAAACAGGCAGAACTAAACTCAGGAGTTACAATTAAAGTAAGTAGTTCATTGGAAAGGCAGAAAGGAATTCAGGGTTGGGTAAGGATTTGAGATGCTGGCTCTATCTTGTCTCAGGTGATTATTTTATAAGTGCTTACTCTGTTATAACTCATGAATCTGTACATTCATATCTTGGGAAATTTTCTGCATGTGTTATTATACTTGATTTGAGTCAGGATCTCAATTTTGCCTAATCTAAGGCAGTTCTTACCAAGAATTGCTATATCATTTAATATATAGATTTTTGCCCTTAATTTAAAAAAAAATCAGGAATTATCTAAATATTTGTTTTAGTTTTAATTTTTTATTACACATTCCAAAACTCCTATGTTGTTTCTAATTTACTTGTCTTTCATTTTCTCTATAACCATTTTAGATTCTTAATTAAAAAAAATCATTTCTCATGTCTATTCCTCACTATATTTATTAAGTATTTCACAATCGTTATTTTCTTACATATTTTTCTTGTATTCTTTAAGTGATCAATTTTCCCATCCCCCAACTGCTTGGTTTCTTATTCATAGATAAGATTGGTTCACCATTTTGATACTTGAGACTCGTCGTTTTAAATTTTCAAGCATTGCAACAATTTTTCTTTCTTTTTTTTTTTAGATTTTATGTATTTATTTGTCAGAGAGAGAGAGAGAGAGAGAGAGAGGGATAAAGAAATATTCAGGAAGCACAAGAAGGGGGAGGCTTCCTGCTGAGTGAAGAGCCTAATGTGGGACTCAATCCCAGGACCCTGGGATCATGGCCTGAGCTGAAGGCAGATGCTTAACTGACTGAGCCACCCAGGTATCCCAAACAATTCTTCTTGAATACACCCTGTTGGTAGGTTTTCCTGTACTTTCTCTTTGTGGTATTGGTATATATATCTAGAAATTTCCTAAAATGATAACTTATTTTTAAAGCATATGGGTTTTTCCTGGTCCAGCTTTTTGGAGGATGTCTATTAGGACTAGGACAAGTTCAGACTAGTCTTGCAGGTTGTCCATTTTTCACAAAGCAAACTCTCTCATTCTTAATTTTCTTTCTGAAAATTTCACTTGGCTCCCCTCAGTCAGAACAAAATGAATGCTGGTGCTATTATTACCAGGCCATAGACTTTTATTATTATTTACTTATATTTTCATCAATGCACTTTTGAGCACCCTTTTGTAAGCAGATGTTTCATCTTGTTGGGTCTTCTATCATTGGAGGGTGCATTTCTGCTGGTGCTGTCTCTCTATTTCTCTATTTTTCAACCTATTTCTCTCTATGGCATACATCCTCTCACTTCCTCAGGCATAAGTTCCCCACCTGTACAAAGTTATGCCTTTCTCTGATATGTAAGGGATTCTAATTTCTTGCATTTTCTAAAAAGAGCTGTGTTCCTTTTCTGTTTTGTTCTTAAATAATTATCAGGACTTGAAAGGGGAAATGCTGAATAAGACTATGTTCAAACCATAAATCCAAAGAATCTTTTTATATTAGCTACCAGTTTCTTGTGAATTTTATATTATCAGCAAATAATAATTATCATAAATGCTCCCTTCAATTATTCACCTTATATCAATGACATTAGAGACATTACAGATAATATGAGTACAGATATGTCTATGTCTATATTTGTATCTGCACTTGTGTCTGTGTGCATCTACATTATATCTATGTGCTATGGCATTTGTAAAAGATATCCCAGGGGGTGCCTGGGTGCAATGGCCCTTTGGGTGTCAGATTCTTGGTTTCAGCTCAGGTCGTGATCTCACGGTCATGATATGGTGCCTGGCGTTGGGCTTTTCACTCAGCTCCATCTGTTTGAGATTCTCTCTCTTTCTGCCCCTCCTGCTCATGCGCACTTTCTCTTTCTCTCTCTGAGAATAAATAAATAAATCTTTAAAAAAATATATCTCAGTGTAAACCATTCATATTCTCATGTGTTTGATGGAAAATAGTAGTTCTTTCAAGAAGAGAACTAAATAGGGGAGTGTATATCTTTAATTGGTATTATTCTCTAGAAAGTTATATTACATAATTGTTATAAGCATATCCAGCTGATATAGCATGCTTTTAACTAAGGCAGTAGAAGATTGGGGTTATCTAATTCTTTTTTTTTAAGATTTTATTTATTTATTTGACAGAGAGAGAGATCACAAGTAGGCAGAGAGGCAGGCAGAGGGAGAGGGGGAAGCAGGCTCCCCGCTGAGCAGAGAGCCGAATGTGTGACTCGATCCTAGGACCCTGAAATCATGACCTGAGCCGAAGGCAGCTGCTTAACCAACTGAGCCACCCAGGCGTCCCCGGGTTATCTAATTCTTAAAGCATCACTCAAAGGATTCAGGCGACTTTGAATATGAGTGATATGCATTCATTTTATGAAAAAAAGAGAAGTAGATACTGTATATGATCTTATCTATAATGAGTTTTCTCTATTTTTTTAGCATATAGTCTGAAATCCATAAATTGATTTTCTTTGAAAATCAAAGATTGAAATGTGAAAATATACTGGATTAAGGTTATTAAGATAATGCCTTGGAGAACAGAAAAAAAATTTCCTCAGTCTCCAGTGTATATATGCTAACCTTTGCAGATGCATTTGTCTGTGCCATTTTGTGCACTGATCCAATTTAATTAAGAGAGCTGGGTGTATGTGTGTGTGCATTTTTTGAAGAGTTTATTTGAATATAGCTCTCACATCTTCCTGCTTCTAAAATTACTCCTATTGGATGTAAAGATCATGTTAGATGCTATTTGCTGTTCTGTGGCTTATCCAGAACACTCCCTTTATACAGAGATTTTCTTAAAACCTTATTTTCCTTTTGGTTATTATATGCTTATTAATTATGCAGGTTAAAAGACTTTGGTGCTATGGGGTGAGCTGTGCCTCCCCCCACCCCATTCATATGTTGAGGTCCTAACCTCTGGATCTCAGAATGTGACTGTATTTCAAGACAGAGTCTTTAAGGAGGTACTTTAATTAAAATAAGAATGTTGGGATGCTCCCTAATCTGACTGGCGGCCTTATAAGAAGAGGAAATTATAGCACCGAAGGAAGACCACATGAAGACCTGGAGAAAAGAAGACAGCCTGGGAGGGGCCTCAAAAGAGTCAAAACTTGCCTACACCTTAATCCCAACTTTCTGGTCTGGAACTGTGACAAAGTCCATTTCTGTTGCTTCAGTCACTCAGAGTGCTGCCGTGTTGTGGCAGCCTTAGCAAGCTAATACAGTTTGCAGGTTATTTGGGGATATTATTGTAGATCAAGAAAACCAAGGAATATATAGATGGTCCATGAGAGTAAAGAGCAATGAACAAATGAATAAATAAATAATTCCAGGAATCTTAGTAGGAAGAGATAACGTATCTTCTTTCTAAGATGTCACCATTAATCTGACATAATCTTTAACCTAATGTAACCTGCATTCGACATCCCATGCCAGCCTCTGGTGTCTCCAAATCTGCTTTTGCCATCTGGAAGAGACATCTGAAGTCTCAGTTAGTTGAGGGTCTCAGTATGGAGATATTTACTAATGAGGATTGAGTGCATATAAATGTAGTTTTAGGTGACTTGGCCAGCTGTGGCCTTGGTGGAGAGGTTGCAAGGCTAACAACTATCCAAATGTTACCTACTCTGATAAATTCTATGACCACTTATTTTTAATAATAATGATATTAATAATAATAATAATAAATTGCCAACAACTCACAGTCCTTAATGTAATTAAGATGCATCACTTCTTACTCATTCTATATTACCTATTTTTACAGATTTAGTGTGGTTTATGCTAATCAACTTCTTCATGTAAGATGAGAAGACACATTTTTAAATTATTTCTCGTTCACTGTGTTTAAACTTAGAATATTATCTCACCTAACACACAGACTACAATATCAAACCATTCCTCTTTTGTTGGACATTTAGGAATTTTAAAGAATTTGCTATTCCCATTACTGCTGCAATGAACAGATGGAGGGTCCTTTTATTGTTTTCACGATGTGTCTTTTAGTAATCCATAAGGCTGACCACCCTGTGAGGCTGAGGGCATTTCTCCTGCCTGTTTAACCATGATGCTATCAGCAGGGCCACTCGACAGGAAATAGGTCTTGATAAACCCTTCACCATATGTCCATTGGAAAGTGATCTCTAATCCTCCAGAATTAATTTAAAATGTTGTGTGATATAACATATTTCCCTGCTTACCAAAAGAATAAGCATAAACAAATAATTTCTACTCTTTGAAACAAGAGCAGATACGTGTTATATAAAATATATTAGGCAACATATAACATACACTTCTATATTTATCAGGAGAGTACAAATAGAAAAATAATTTTTGCTTGCAAAAGTAAAACAAATATAAACTTGTATTTTTGGTGGTTTCATAGATCCCATAATAAGATATATAATAGATGTAAGAAAGACAAAATATATCTTATTTTTAAATGAGAATAAGAAATACCTTTACAGTTAAATGGAGTTTGTAAAATATCTTTACAGATAAACAGTTACTTCCTTGTTTCCAATTCTGAATAAATTCACCATCATTACACCTGTGTTCTTTTTTTTTTTTTTTAAGATTTTATTTATTTGTCAGAGAGAGAGAGCAGGAGCGAGCACAGGCAGAGTGGCAGGCAGAGGCAGAGGGAGAAGCAGGCTCCCTGCTGAGCAAGGAGCCGGATGTGGGACTCGATCCCAGGACACTGGGATCATGACCTGAGCTGAAGGCAGCCACTTAACCAACTGAGCCACCCAGGCGTCCCTACACCTGTATTCTGATTAATTGAAATATCCTCTTGCCTTTATTGCTTAATTCCAGATATTAGGTCCTCTTGCTTATTTATGTAAAATCTATCCCTTACAATTTTTAAGTTAAAGACTCACCATTCTCCTTAAAACAGAAACACTTCTTGTCAATATATACCTAAGGCAACTTTTTAAAAAACTTTTCTAAAAAATGTATGTATAGAAGGAACTTAACTCAACATAACAAAGACCCTGCATGAAAAGTCCACAGATAACATCAAAATTAGTGGAGAAAAATTGAGAAGTTTTCCTTTGACATCTAGTACAAAGCAAAATGCCCTTTTTCACCAATTCTATTCACAGAGTACTAAAAATACTGGCAGAAGTAATCAGTCAACAAAAAAGAAATAAAAGGCATCCACATAGGAAAAGAAGAAGTAAAATCTCTCTTTGCAGAAGACATGATCCCACATGTAGAAAAACTTTAATAATCCATAAAAGACTGTTAGAGCTAATATACCAGCAAAGTTGTATGATACAAAGTCTAAATCCAACATACAAAAATCAATAGCATTTCTTTACACAAGCAATAATCTATGTGAAAAGGAAATCAAGGAAATGATCCCATTTAAAATAGTATCAAGTGAAATAAAATACTTAGGAATAAAGTTAGCCAAGGAATTGAAACATCTGCATTGGAATGCACTGCACTGAAAATTATAAAACAGTGATGAAAAAAATTGAAGCAGACAAAAATAAGGAAAAAGGAAGGAAAGGAAATAAGTCCAAATACACTAAAAACATTGCAGATTTTCTTCAACAAATGTTTAACATTAATCCAAATCATGCATCTGATTTCTATAATAAATATTATATTATAAACATTTCTTGAGTTCCAATTTTATGATAAATACTGATTAGGTTTGGAAAAGTAGAAGTATCATAATCAATATTCTCCAAGTGAAAATATAGTAGAGGACAAACAACTTTAGACAAATTGTTATAACAGTATGCAATTTTAATAATTGAATTATGTCCAAGGTGATTCATTTGTCAGCATTCACATTTAAGGATGAAAATATTCATATAAATTATTTAGTTCCAGAAACATATCCAGCCTCTGGGAAATTGATCTTCTTCGAGATATAGTTTTGTCTTAACAATATCTACTTTATCATCTTAAATGGTCAAGTAAAAAAGTTATTTCAGTTAACAAACTTTTCTTGCTCATTTTCTTCTATTCTCTGGTGACTAAATTGAAGTACTTTTTATTTTCTTCCAGAAATATTTTGAAATTATATGTCTTAAATTCTATTCAATTATGTTTGAAAGTTTTATATATATGCATGAATTATAAACTGTAAGTTTAAGGAGATGCATATAAAATAAAAAGTTTTAAAAGGTCCATTTAAATCAATTAAAATATGAAGTGGGGATAATTTCCTTCACCCCCATAATAGCAGTATATACTATAATTTTAGTTACAAATGGCAAAGTAGAGAAAATGTAGATAATAAATTATGTTTATTTTTTTTTCCAAAATCGCTCTTGTGTTTTATCTGGAATACTATATTATTGTTTCCCCTTTTATTTTCCAAATGACGTTATTTGTACTTCCTAAATAATCTTTTTGCAATTCATCTTTATTTCATAGTCTACTGGTAGGAGACCCCAGACTGGCAGAGATTACATTTTAAGGTAAAAGTGCAATTCTTAACCCAAGAAACTGGCTCAGAGTCTGTGATGAGTAAACTCAGATATAAC
>RCUC01156877.1:0-53626 GCA_003697995.1 Taxidea taxus jeffersonii | reverse complement strand
TATTCTGTTGTTTTATGGTGGAATGTTCTGTATATATCTATGAGGTCCGTCTTATCCAATGTGTCTTTGAAAGCTCTTCTTTCTTTATTGATTTTCTTCTTGGATGGTCTGTCCATTACTGAGAGTGGTGTGTTAAGATCCCTTCCAATTAATGTATTCATATCAATATTTATCTTTATTTTGGTTAACAGTTGTCTTATGTAGTTGGCTGCTCCCATATTGGGGGCATAAATATTTACAATTGTTAGATCTTGTTGGATAGACCTTTTAAGAATGATGTAGTACCCTTCTATATCTCTGACTACAGTCTTTAGCTTAAAATCTAATTCATCTGGTATGAGAATCTCTACCCCAGCTTTCTTTTGAGGCTTGTTGGCATGAAAAATACTTCTCTATCCCTTCACTTTCAGTCTAGATGTATCTAGGTTCCAAATATGTCTCTTGTAGACAGCATATGGATGAGCTAGTCATTTTATCCAGTCTGCAACCTGTGCCGTTTTATGGGAGCATTTAAGCCATTCACGTTGACAGTGATTATTGAAAGATACGTTTTTAATTGACATCATGTTGCTTGTGAAGGCCTTGTTTATATAGATAGTCTCTGTAAATTTCTGTTCTACATCACTCTTGGGTTCACTCTTCTTTTATATATGGAGGAATGTTTGTATTTTTAATATAGCAATTACCTTTATACGTATACTTCTGTATAATACATTCAATCTTCATTTTCAGACAAATTCTAATAGCTTACTGATATGAGCAAGAAGCAAACCAACAAGTTAGCTTCTGTCTTTTTCACCTAAATTTTGTCAATAAGTTTAACTTTCTTAAATTTTACTGTTTTATTTTTACATGTGATTAAAAAGTTTCTCCGTATTTTTCTTAATGCTTTTATCTAATTTCTAATGTTGTCCTAACAATTTTTGCCATATTGAGTGTGACATTTTTCACATTGAATGTGAGGGACTTTTCTTTACATTTTTCCTTTTCAGTGGAGTTTCACTGCTATTTTTCTTATAGAATATTTGTATAGATGTGTTTATTCTTAAAAAAAAAGACAACTTATACTGTATTTTGTTGAATTTTCTTTAATAGGCTACTAGCATACTAGCGTGTGAGATCTTTGGGAAAAGGGGGAGAGGCTAGGATAGCTCTCCAAGTTTCTTTACAATTTTTATTCAACTTCTATTAATACCATGGAAGACTTTCTACAAAAGAAAAGCCTCAAAACTTGTCTTAGTAGCTATGCTTCTTTTGCTTCTTGGAATTTGGTGTAAGAATGCTTTTCCCACCAACATAGATATTCCCTGGTTTCTTTTTTTCTTTTTCTTTTCTTTTCTTTTCTTTTTTTTTTTTTTTTTTAAGATATTCCCTGATTTCTATATGTACTAATCCTACCAATGGGCTTAGCCTCTTCCATCATGGATGACTGTCACTTTATGGAAAAAAAAAAAAAAACACCCAAAAAACAAAAACCTATATCTGAGCTATCTCACCCCGGCTTTACTCATCTCTAACTGCATATATCTATTTTATCTCAGCCCTGTTTATAATAGCTTCCACTTAGAGTAATGATATTTGGAAAATGACAGAAATTTCTACTGAATAACCAAAATCTACATTTTCCTCTTCTTCCTGAGTGCTAAGCAATACTAATTCTTCATGTTCCTTTCCATTTGTATATACTCAACTGACTTAATTTTAGCCAGAGGAATGTGAATGGAAGTGATGAGCCATTTTCCCAGGCTTAACACAAAGACATTCCAAACCATTCTTTCTATTCTCTTTCCTCCACCAGGTGGGTCCAGTGTTGATGTGAGGCCATCTTTAGAGGCCACCTGTAGAAGATGACAGAGACCTAGCCAGTTGGTTTTGAATGAATATATGGAGGAGAGCTGCCATGAGCAGGCCTAATGGCTGTTGTGATCAAAAAAATTAACTTTTGATGTAACTGTGATATTGGAGAGAGGGTTGGGGACCCTACTAGTTATAGTGGGGAGCCTACTAATTATAGTCATGAGCTTAATTTCATATGTGAGGCATTTCACTTTATAGATTTTATTCTAAGTTACAAGGAGCAAAACACAACAAAAGAAAACAAAACGAAGGGAATGTCTGAGATACAACTAGATTTAGTGAGAAAGCAGCAATGGGGATAGAAAGAGAATGAGGAAGTCAATGTAGAAGCTATAGGACTTATTGACTAGATATAGTTAGAAAAGAGAATGTGAGACAGTCTAAGATAACATCCAAAAAGAAACTAGCATCATGACCTGTGTTGCATATAACACTAATTTTTTTCTTAAAACTTTCACTAAAGAGAAAAATCTCCTTAGCATAGTTTAATTGCCATATTCAATATAAGGAAAAGTAAAAATGAAAGAAGATGGGATCGGGAGGGAGAAAAACCAAAAGAGACTCTTAATGTCATAAAACAAACTGAGGGGGGTGGGGGGAAGAGAGGTTGGGTGAGGGTGGTGGGGTTACATCATATGTTTAAATAAAGCTTAAATAAAGTAAAAAAAAATGACATACATACTGAGGGGGGTGGGGGGAAGAGGGGTTGGGAGAGGGTGGTGGGGTTACATTATATGTTTAAATAAAGCTTAAATAAAGTTAAAAAAAATAAAATAAAATATGTTGAAAAAAAAAAAGAATGTACTTGACATGCTTGTGGCAAAGTGAAATATTTCTCCTATTTTTTTCTGAAATACAAATTATATTAGATCTTTTTTTTTCATATCACAATCCTACTTATAGGATGGGCATTTTGCAGATGAGGAAATGTGAACATCAGGGGAAAAGATCATTTGATTCAGGAATTTAATTCATAAAGGAAATACAGGTACTTCTCTGGGGTTTTCAATCAAACCAAAGTCCATTGTTCTGGCTTTTGTAATTGTATATATAAATGTAAAAGCCTTGGTAGGTGCCTTGTTGTCTTTAGAATAAAACACTTCCTAAAGTTTTAAGCCATTTACCTCTGTGTTAATGGGTGTGAAAGATGGAACTAGAACAGAATTCAGAAGTAGATAGAAACAGTTATCTTCCAAAATATTTATTCTGGGAGAAAGACTGTATTTAAAGCATATGGCCAAATATTAGACACAGACTTTTAATTTTTTTTTAATTTTTTAAATTTATTTGTTAGAGAGAGAGCGCGAGCACAGGCAGACAGAGTGGCAGGCAGAGGCAGAGGGAGAGGCAGGCTCCCTGCCAAGCAAGGAGCCCGATGTGGGACTTGATCCCAGGACGCTGAGATCATGACCTGAGCTGAAGGCAGCCGCTTAACCAACTGAGCCACCCAGGCGTCCCAGAGACTTTTAATTTTTATTGATAGAAATGTCTTTTAAAGGATTGAGAAGCAGATAATAAAAGATTATCTCCATTAGTTTTGCAATAACCATTCTTTTGATGGTTTTGGGAGACATTACTTTTGGAGGCATTTTCAATAGTAAATCACCCTTAATCCATCCCCAGATCCTGGACTCTTTGGCTTCATCCCCAAATGGGGCATTCTTGTTTTCATGTGCCTTTTTTTTCTTTAAAAATTTATTTTTGTATTTTAGAAAGTGAGAATTGGAGCAAGGGCTGAGGAAAGGGAAAGGGAGAGAGAGGAATCTCATGCAGACTCCAAACTGAGTAAGGAGTCCTTGCAGGGCTTGATCACATGACCCTGAGATCACAACCTGAGCAGAAATCAAGAGTCTCATGCTTAACCGACTGAACCACACAGGTGCCCATCATGCTTTTTTTTGGAAGCCAAGTCTGTCAGTCAGTCTAATAACACATATTAAGCTTTTTAAAAAAACAGACTTATTGAAGCATACATCTTATACCATACATCCAATTTATCCACCTAAAGTATACAATTCAGTGGCTTTCAATATATATCCATAGTTTTACAATCATCACCATCATCTAATTTTGGAACATTTACATCACCCACAAAGGAGTGATATAAGGATCCACTAGCAATCACTCCTCATTCCTTCCTACCCTGTGACCTGCCCTAGATAATCAACAATCTATTTTCTGTCTCCATAGATTTGCCTGATCTGGACATTTATGACTGATTGATCACATGACCCTGAGCTAAGCTTTCACTTAGCATAGTATTTTAAGGTTCACCCATGTCATAGTAGGTAGTTCATTCCTTTTTTTTTTGTTTGTTTTACTTTATTTAAGCTTTACTTAAACATATGATGTAACCCCACTACCCTCACCCAACCCCTCTTCCCCCCACCCCCCTCAGTTTGTTTTATGACATTAAGAGTCTCTTTTGGTTTTTCTCCCTCCCGATCCCATCTTCTTTCATTTTTACTTTTCCTACCACCTTTACTCCCACCCCCGTTGCATCTCCACTTCCTCATATCAGGGAGATCATGTGGTAGTTGTCTTTCTCCAGTTGACTAATTTCGCTAAACATAATACGCTCTAGTTCCATCCATGCCGTCGCAAATGGTAAGATTTCATTTCTTTTGATGGCTGCATAGTATTCCATCGTATATATATACCACTTCTTCTTTATCCATTCATCTGTTGATGGACATCTAGGTTCTTTCCATAACTTGGCTATTGTGGACATTGCTGCTATAAACATTAGGGGACACGTGCCCCTTTGGATCACTACGTTTGTATCTTTAGGATAGATACCCAGTAGTGCAATTGCTGGGTCATAAGGTAGCTCTATTTTCGCCAAAGGCAAGGGAAGCAAGGGAAAAAATGAACTATTGGGACTTCATCAAGATCAAAAGCTTTTGCACAGCAAAGGAAACAGTCAACAAAACCAAAAGACAACTGACAGAGTGGGAAAAGATATTTGCAAATGACATATCAGATAAAGGGCTAGTATCTAAAATCTACAAAGAGCTTAGCAAACTCAACACCCAAAGAACAAATAATCCAATCAAGAAATGGGCAGAGGACATGAACAGACATTTCTGCAAGGTAGTTCATTCCTTTTGACTGTCAAACAAATTTCCATTGCATGGACTCCACTGAATGGACATTTTGTTTACCTATCATCACTTGACAGACATTTGAATTGTTCCATTTTTTTGGCTTTCATAATATTGTGTGAACTTTGATACACAACTATTTATGTAGACCTATGTTTTCATTTATTTTGGCTATATTCCTAGGAACAAAACTTTTAAATCATATGGTAATTTAATATTTAACATTTTGAGGAACTGCCAATTTTTTTCCAAAGTGGATACACGCATCATTTTATAATCTTAGCAAAAATGTATGAGGGTACCAGTTTTTCCACAACTTCATGCATATAGAGCTCTTATGTATTTGGTTCTGTGATGTAAGGATCTAGCAGTGAATAACACTAACATTCATCAGAATTACCTCTCATCTTTTGTGGTGCCTTGGACTCTTCAAGATTCTTTAGTTTTAATAAGCCACTATGGAAAAACAGAAACAAACAATGAAGTAAGTTCAAGTAATTTGTAATTTTCCAAAGCAAAGAGATGGTAGGTAGGGCTAATGTTTTCTGACTGTTAAATTAAGGCTCTTTCACTTACTTTATGATATTAAGAGTTTGCCTATGGCTTTTTTTCTTTTATATTTATTATTTTATTCTCATATTTTAATATTTTAGATTTGAATATTTCAACTTTTGTTATCTATTTATTACTGACTTGAAGGCAATTATTTTAGGGCAACAGGTGGTGTAAGTAGGCACAGGGAAGTTTTGTTCACCTCTCAAAGTATATTAACTGGGCTTTCTTATATGCAACACAAAGAAAGTTTAACTTTGTTGTGTTAGTCAAATGGAAATTTTGTTTATAATCTCATGTAAATAATGCATCAATGCAATACCTATTTTGACAATTTACTTTTCCCCTTCTCTCTTTTTAACTAACAACTCTTATCATGAAAAGTGCTTGTAGAATGGGGTATTAAAGCAAAGATTAGGAAAATACTTGATTCCATATTGTACTTTAGAGGGTAATCATCGGGCTCTTTTGGAGGGAAATGCTCCAATTTTTACTTGGAGGAATTACTTTACAAAGTAGACCAAGCATTGTTGTACCTCAGTAGTTTATTTCTTCCCCAGATGGTAGTTTGTTCTGGTAGACCCAGTGGTTCTTAAACTTTAGAATCACCTGGGGAGATTTAACAAATATCTTTCCTGAGTACTATCCCCAAAGATATTCTCTGAATTGGACTTGGGTGGGTCTTCAGAAAGAAATTTAGAAATTCTCTATGGGTGATTCTAACTTTAATACAGATATGAAAATCATTGGTATAAACTTTTTGATATGGATATCAGATAACATATTTCTAGTAAATATATTTATGATGCTGTGCCAATGATTAGTGTAAATGGCTTTGAAATAATTTTTATTACAAAACTGGTCCCAATAGTAAAAAATTAAATGATTTATGCAGTTTCATAATTGTTTTATTTTTAAAAGATACTTTATATTATAAAACTCAGGAGTGTGAATGTTGTGTGTCACCATTTACATTGTGTAGTTAGATTGCTTAATACAATTGACCCTTGAACAACATGGGTTTGAATAGGATGGGTCCTCTTATATATGGATTTATTTTTGATAAATACAGTCCAGTACTGTGAATGTATTTTCTCTTCCATGTGATTTTCTTTTTTTTTTAAGATTTTATTTATTTATTTTACAAAGATCACAAGTAGGCAGAGAGGCAGGCAATGAAAGAGGAAGGGAAGCAGGCTCCCCGCTGAGCAGAGAGCCAGACGCAGGGCTCAATCCCAGAACCCTGAGATCATGACCTGAGCCAAAGGCAGAGGCTTTAACCCACTGAGCCACCCAAGAGCCCCTCCATGTGATTTTCTTAATAACATTTTCTGTTCTCCAGCTTACATTATTGTAATAATGCAGTATGCAATACATATAGCATACAAAATATGTGTTAATCAACTGTTTTTATTATTAGTAAAGCTTATGGTCTACAGTACTAGTAGTAGTTGAGTTTTTGGGAGATCAAAATTATATGCAGATTTTTGACTGCATGGAAGTTGGCTCTCATAACCTCTTAAGGGTCAACTGTATTATTTAGGTCATTTGAACTGTTTGAAATTTACCTGACATAAGATGGTCTTTTAATTTGATCTATTCCAAGTCTTTTGAAAGTGAGTTAATAAAATCTGCCAAGTTTTTTCACTTAAGTAATTCAGTACTTTTGAGTTCTAACAGTGGATTAGGACATTTCCTAATAAAAAATAGTTTGTTATTTGAAGGAAAATAAACATAAATAAACTGTGACTTAATGAAAGAACTAGATTGGGAACATAATTAGTACAATTTTAATATTGCTAAAATGTACTTATTCCTACAAATGAATGTTAAAGCAAATGTGTTCAAGCCTACGGAAACATTGGTAAAAGTAACCTATATGCATTAAGCAAAATATAAAAGGAAGGCACATAATATGTTTAGGAATGGCTTGTATAGTATGTGTCATGAATCAATGTCTGCTGTTGTTAATTAGCTCTCAGTTTTTGCATCTATTGTTTCCTCTGAAATTTCTTTTCTCTAACTTGTCCAAATCAAATACCCTAAGGAAATTAGACCCACATATTATAACAGACTTTGGTTTTATTAATCTCTCAGACCTTATTGCAGTGTATTGTTATTTGAATCTTTGAACCTGAAAATGAGTATTTAGGTAGGTGTAGTTGAACGATAGCATGATTGAACTGGTCCTGTTCATTCTTTGCCTGCAATATGGCCAAGTATAAAGGACAGGATTTAGATGTGTCCATTTGTGAAATGATATGAGCTCTTTGGTATATGATACCACTTGTAGAATAACGTAGGAAAATACATACATAATCATATTGAAGGAAAGGGTAACATTTATATAATAGAACACTTGGTCATGCTGAGCAGGGGATTAATATATAAAGATGCCTCAAACACATTTTATGACACTTTTAAAATATCAGCTAAACTAGCTCTAACTGGATACTGCTTAGGGACAGAATTCTCTTGTAGGCTATTTTATGATACATTCTCTCTGTCTTAAGCCTGACAGAAAAGATCATTTTCAAGTACATGTTTTAGGTAATCATATCTTGGCAAAAAAAAAGGAATTTTTATGAACATCGTACTTTCTTTGGTGAAAAACTTTTTACTTATAACATGTGTCATAACCCTGAAAAAATTTCTTCACATTAGAAAGAGGTCAACAGATAAGAAAATAGAATCAAACCTAGGGAACATCAAATATTAGCTTTATGAAAACAAAAATAATATCATAGGAAGAAATTAAGCTATACTAGTTCTAAAGCAGAACTAAATCCCACTGAACTTTATTTTTTATTATTTAATTATAAAGGCTAAATCCATTATTGGATAATACAAATATCATTAAAATTATATAACAGAAACTCATTACTTTTGCTCTTAAATGTGCCTGTGCTTAATATGACACTTTCTCTAAGCTTTTCATTTTTCTTCCCCAAATCACAATGCATTTTAAAATTGTCTTTCACATTTTAAAGTCACTCAGATCCATGATTTATTATCATAATGAATACGTTACTTTAATTTTGAGTAAATTTAATTTTGAATAAACTAAATATATTGGAATTCTAATGCAGGCACAAGGCATATATTCAACGTTTCTGCTTCCTGCTCTTCCACAACATTGTTCTTACATAAGTTTCCCATTAGTTTATTACTGAGTTAGAGAGCTCAGAGAAATTCTATCTGGCCTGCTCGAATTCAGACCCTAACAGCACATTCTCCATAAGGAGTGTTTATCCTATATCTCATCTACTTCTACTATAAATTTGAGAGATATGTTGAGGTGACTTTACAAATAGTTAAAACTCAAAGCAGACAGAGATTTTTAGCTGAAAACAAGCTGTGGATTGAAATATAATGTTAGAGTGTTGAATTACATGTTATAACTTATTTTAGATTAACCATAGCATTGGGAAGTAGATACCAAGATTAGCTGATACGCAAAAACATTTCTTCCATCTTCATTTTATTTTTCTTATTTTTAAATTTTTAAAAAATGTTTTATTTATTTGATAGAGAGAATAGTAAGAGAGGGAGCACAACTAAGGAAGTGGGAGGGAGAGAAGCAGGCTTTTTGCCAAGCAGCAAACCCAATGTGGGCCTTGATCCCAGGGCCCTGGAACCAAGACCTGAGCCGAAGACAGATGCTTAACTGACAGAGGTACCCAAGCACCCCATTCTATCTTCATTTTAGTCAGCAATAATAAAAATAATTTTTCCCTAGTGCCATAGAGTAGAAGCCCTCCTATTCTATTCCATCTGGACTAGTTGAACAGAAAACACTAACCAAAGAAATGAATCAGAAAAAAATAATATGCACCTTGAATATTTTTTTACTTGAAACAAATTGAACTAGAATGAAACTTGATTTAAATGAAAAACAGAGATTAACATCTTCAATATTTTAACTTAAAGCATTATAACAACAGTTAACTGAAAGCATCATTATGAGCAGAATCTATCTTAACTGATCTCATAATTTATACACTAATGTTCTAAGACTTTCTTCTAAAACATGAGGATGCACTCAGAATGATGAATCCTCCTGGATAAGTAAGATACTCTTGTATTGTATATGCTCATGTGTACATATGATTTTTAAAGTATTCCCATGAGGGAAATGGAGTACTTAACAAGAGTGATTCGTGTTTGTTTTATATCTGTTTTTGAACACTTGAGCTTCATATTATAATTAGGTAATAAAATTCACTCAGCAACACCACGTTGCAAGACTCCAGGCAGATATTCACACTGTAATAATGTCCTGAATAGTGATAAAATATGAGAGAAGAAGAAATAATATTCTTTGAAAACACCTGATAAAGTCAGGTTCCTTAAGAAATACTGCCAAGTTAAATATAGGTGAAAAAATTATAAGAGTTCAGAAATGATTTAGAAGGAAGTTTTCTCTTTCCACCTGAAAGAAGCTAAAAGTCTAGTCCATTATGAATGAGAATTTTCCAATAGAATTAACTCCTAACTGAAAATGAGAAATACATTTCTACTATCTCTTCAAGTACACTTATTCTGTAGGTAAAGGGGCATGATTTATTCAACGGATGCTCAAAAGTTTCAAAAAATGCATATGTGTGTGTGGGTGGGTGAATATGATGAAGCAATTGGGACAAAATGTAAAAATGTATTCATGTTATGAGCTCTACCTTGACATTTATTCTCTTTGCCTTAATAACTCCTATGTATTCTGCAGATTCAAGATTAAAGGTTAGCTTTCATGGTCCCCTGATCTAGCTGAATACCTTATTATATATTCTCACAACACACTATATTTCACCTACTTAGCTTTTGGAATTATAAGTAAATTGATATATTTTTAAACAATTTTATTTACTTATTTGCCAGAGACAGAAAAGAACAAGCAGGGGGAGCAGGAAGCAGAGGGAGAAGCAAGCTCCCTGCTGAGCAAGGAGCCTGATGAGGAGCTCTATCCCAGGACCCTGGGATCATGACCTGAGCCAAAGACAGATGCTTAGTGGATGGAACTACCCAGGTGTCTCAGTAAATTGATTATTTGTGCAACTATTAATCTATTATCTTTCCCTCTGCTAGATAGTAAAGTCCACGATATGAAAGTCCATGCATTTTAATGATTTCTCTAACCCCAATACTTAACACATTGCTAATACTGGTAAGTTCTTAACAAATTGGATTAAATAAATGAATGAAGATGACCAAAAGTTCTTTCTTATTCTTGGTAATATGTTCAGGCTCAGGAATTTGATAGGATAGGAGATGAAATCCCTTCCTCACATTTCTGATTGCTTCCATTTAAAAAAAATACATATAGTCCTACTTTTTCCCAAAAAAATACATATAGTCCTACTTTTCCCACTAACTTTACATTCAAAAAGTATTGCTAACACAAGGCAAAACTGATGGCTCATCCATTTTTTTGGGGTATACCATGAGCAAAGTTACATGACCAAGAATGAGCAAACCCTCTATCTGGGGCTAGTTTCTTAGATGACATAGCTGGAATTGAAGCTTTTGTTAGTAGAGATGGATAACACGGAGCCAGGTCATGTTGATAAAAGAATGGAGAGATTGAGAAGAAGAAAAACAGAAGGCAATACCTAAATCCTGCTATGACATAGGACAGAAGTTGAAAACTGTTGGACTACATAGCTGATTTGAGTTGATTAATGATTTAAAAATATTAGATTTGCTGTCTACATTTCATAGTCAAGAGGGTTTAGATAAAAATCCCAATCTTTCTTTTTCTTGAAAAGTTAATCTAAAGTATTCGATTTATGCTGGGGTGCCTGGGTGGCTCAGTGGGTTAAAGCCTCTGCCTTCGGCTCGGGTCATGAGCCCCACATCGGGTTTTCTGCTTAGCAGGGAGCCTGCTTCCCTTCTTCTCTCTCTGCCTGCCTCTCTGCCTACTTGTGATCTCTGTCTGTCAAATAAATAAATAAATAAATCTTTAAAAAAATAAAATATTCGATTTATGCTGTTCTCAGCAACAATTAGAGGAGCTAAAAGCCTTCCACTCACTTTTTAAAGCCATATAATCTCCAATTTGCCAGGTTCCCTACCCTGCTGATTTTACTTATTTATTTTACGTCTCTGACTCCTGTGGACATTTCAGTTTGTAAATTGTATTCTTTAGGAAAAAATAGGAATATGGTATAAAGTTAAACTTAGTTGATCAACTTAGCATTTCACTGTGATAAGTTCTGGAATTGTACATTTTTATTCTACATATATACATATACACACGGAGAGAGAGATCACAAGTAGGCAGAGAGGCAGGCAGAGAGAGAGGGGGAAACAGGCTCCCCGCTGAGCTGAGAGCCTGATCCCAGGACCCTTGATCCCAGGACCCTGAGACCATGACCAGGCAGAGGCTTAACCCATTGAGCCACCCAGGAGCCCCAACATATACTCTACATTTTTAAGCATCGATTTATATTTACTGATCATTTATATATGTAATTAGAAACATCTCCATTATTATCATTTTTTTATTGTTTATAGGCTTTACATCTTTCCTCAACTTGAAACCTACATAAATGCATATATTTAACCCTGAAATGGTATTTGAAGACTTATAATGCTCACATTTAATCATCCTGCTAAAACTGAACTATTGATTATAGAGTATTACTACAGTTCACTCCATGTTGTTTGGGCATCTAAGGAAGTTTTATATCACCTTGAGAAAAGATGTAATTAAATTTTAGTTGCTGACTGTATTATTAAACAAACCACTGTCTCTTTGGGAAGCAGAATTCTGGAACTATATCAAAAACAGTCTGTGGGGAAATAGAAATTTCAACATTTAAATAACATGATCTTTGGTCTCAATTTATGTCAATTAATAATCCTGTACATTTTGATCAAAGATCATATTTTTCAAAATGTTTCCAGGTTTATGATAACATTTGGTACCTTCAACAATTTGTGTATTTTAGAAAAAATATATTACCATTTAAAAGTAGAGAAAGAAGCCCAGAAAAATTAAACAATATGTCCCAGAATTCACAATAATATATTTATGGAGCCAAGACCAGAATCCAGTTATGGGTAATACCTTTCTCAACTACAGTGGATTACTTGCTATTTTTAAAGAATCAAGGTTTAAAATATCCCCTAAGAATTACATATAAGCCACAAATAAAAATATTATAAAGTTAATAAAACAAGGCACTTAAAAATTAAGAAAATACTAGCAAGAGAAAAATAAAAGTAATATACATTGGAATGTTTTGATGATTATAAGTGAATAGTATATTTGCTTTTGAGATTCCTAACAAAGAGGGAAAAAACGAAGAAAAATATAGGTTATAAATTTCTTATTTTCATTTAAAGAATAAAATTACTCAGGGAGAAAATTTTTCTGGGAATTAAACACTAAATGGAAGTAATGTTTGAATGGTCTATATACACTATATTTTCTGTAAGGCGTAATTTCACAAAACATGTAACTGGCTATTTCCTTTAAAAAGATATTCTTCAACATGTTGAAGAAGTTCTCTTTCTACTTATAAATGCAATTTCAAATGTTATCTTATTTTTGGAAACTTGGGTGATTCAGTTCACTAAATGTCTGCCTTTGGCTCAGGTCTCAATCTCAGGGTCCTAGGATAGACCCCTGCATGGGGTTTCTGGCTCAGTGAGGTATCTGCTTCTTCCTTTCCTTCTGTGCACAAGCTCTTTCTCAAATAAATAAATAAATAAATAAATAAAATCTTTGAAAAGTGTGAATTGTAAGTGCCAAATTATACCTGTTTCTAATAATAATGTTGACATTTATTGAATATTTGTTATCAACTATGATGTTCTAAGTACTATGCATGTACTACCTCATTTAATCCTTGCTACAAGCTGTAATATAGATACTATGTTTCACCTTTTAGAGAAGAGGAAACTAAAGCATAAATGTTAAATAGTTTTCCCGAGGTCACAGAGCTAGTGTATTAGTTAGTTGTGTACAATACATTATAACAAACAACATAAGTGTATCCAAGGTTTACACCAACAGGGATTTCATGCTCAGGAGTTTGTGGATTGGCTTCTATTCACTGCATTTGCACTGGGATAAACTGAATCAGCTGGACACTAAGTTTAGGAATTGGTTCAGATCTACTTTATATGTTTCTCATTTTAGAACCCAGGCAAAAGAGACATGAGCTTGAGCACACTGTCCTCATGGTGCAGGGTTGGTCCCTTCAGGAGTGATGGTGCCAACGTGTCATGCCTCAAAAAGCTTACATGGCACCTACATTCCATAAACAAAATAAGCTGCATTACCAAGCTCAATGTAAGGTGGGCAAGGCTGTACACACTCCTAAAGACCATAAAAATCTTTGAGAAGGAAAAGTGAATTTTCAACAACATGGCAGAGCAAGGATACAAATCCAGGTAATCTGATGTCTGCATTCTGCTATTTCTTTATTGAATTATATTAATAGTATATTTATTAATTTATAATAATAGATTTATAATTATATTATTATTATTTATTTATTTTATTTATATTATATTATTTATATTGAACTATCCCTATATACTGAGTTAAACATTAAATAGTATTTTATATTGCACCTTATATGCTGAATTCTATGCTAATTCTTTCATACTTCCACATCTATATTTGTAAGTGAGACTTGCCCATGGTTTTGTCTTCTCTGTTTTTCAAATTAGATTTTAGTATCATCAGGGTCATGTTTGCTCTGTAGAATAAATTTGATAGTTCCACATATTTTTATACCATTCTAGAAAAACAAAATAATACGAATGCTTAAGAGAGAAAATATATGTGAAAGTGCTATGTAAATTGTGCATGGTTACACAAATATAAGTAACATGATTAAAAATAACATTTTATGTGTAAGCAGTCTAAGATTGTGTCAGATATGGAATATATACTCATTGTTTTCTTCTTTCCAATTTAAATAATCCTTCTCTATTATCTTTCTTGCTCAATTAATTTATGACCTTATCCTTATAAATTACTTGTGTGTGCTAATCCCTGATCAGTTCTTTTAAGATGCCTATAATTATCTTTTAGTTGTCTTCATTTTCTGTGTCTATAAAATTGGAAATTTGAATGATTAAGAATGGTGCATCATTAGAGCCAAAGTGTTTGCTTGTTTTTAACTTCAGTAATTTGTATTATGTCCAGTCTTTTCAAATATTAATACATACCTACAGTTAGTCAAAGCTAGAATATTTTCCTTGAGAGTCTGGAAAAAAAAGACATTAAAGGAAAAATTACCAAATTCACCCTAATTATTTTTACTTTTGAAAAAAAGACAGAATTAGGGTTCTGGAGCTGGGTTACAGTAGCTCATGAGAGACTCTTCCTACATTTCTTCCTCATACTGCAACTAGCAACATCACATGAGTAGCTTGAAACTGACCTTAGTAGTATTTCCACCATGAAAATGGCCAACACTTTAAGTCAATGTGTGTCTGTGTCTCTGTGTCTGCATGTATATTTATGTATATGTAAGTTGTATAGTATTTTCCTACTTCTGTGTGGTGTTACCAAATTCGATTATATAATAGTACAATCTCTTTTTTTTTTTTAAGATTTTATTTATTTATTTGACAGACAGAGATCACAAGTAGGCAGACAGGCAGGCAGAGAGAGAGGAGGAAGTGGGCTCTCTGCTCTGCAGAGATCGATGCGGGACTCGATCCCAGGATCCTGAGATCATGACCTGAGCCAAAGGCAGAGGCTTAACCCACTAAGCTACCCAGGCACCCAGTACAATCTCTTTATAAAAGAAGTGGTATTCTGACTAGCTTAGAGATAAATAAATGCTTTTATAAATTGAATATTACTAAAATTCCCCAAGATGAGACAATTCAACTTCCAATACTTTATATATTAAAAAAAAAAAACATTCTATCAGAAACTATTTCAAATGTTTTAAAAAATTTACCTTTACATAATTCAGGGAAATTTTTGGAAAAGAAGGAATTTTAAAAATATTATTAGTGTATAAAAACAGCTGTCTTCTGACTTACCAACATCAAGTAAAAATAATCATATGTTTTATTCTGCTTGACTATGTTCTTCCTAAACTTATGCAGCCTTACTCTTTGAGCAAGCTAGCATTATATCTACTAAATGTTTAAGATTTGAAAAATGTAAATTTATGTTCAACCAAATTAAAGCATTATTCTGACAACTTTATTTCAGCAATTATATTTTTTAGTATGTCAACATGACTGTTTCCAAGATCTTTAGGTAACTTAAAATCTCCAACTTAAGCTAAATTAAGTAAATTAATGGCTATTCACTAGATACCTCGATCATTTGTAAGAGGGAACGCTGAAATATTAAAGAGTAAGCATAATTTTAAGTTTATATACTTTTGCCTCTTATTTGTAGATTTTACAGAGAGAGGCTTTCTATATATCTGCGTCTACTAATAAATGTGCTCATTTTGCCACCGTGAGAAGTTGCACGATAAGGGAGTACTGGATATAAAATATTCTGAGATGCATATTCATAAATTATGCTAGCCTGCCACAAAATGCTGCTGTATGACAGATCACCATCATCCACCTCATAATTTTCTCTGTGAAATCAAAGTTACTGTGGTAAAAGTTGTAATTAATATATGTTAATGAGAGCAAAGTAGAAATAATACAGAGTGGAACAATTTCATATACAAAGTATATAAGAAGCATTAAGGAAAAAGAGTAGTATTGTTCCAAAGTAAAGTTGCTGATTCCAGAATGAAAAGAAGTGTAAGATAAAACCTGAATGCTACAGAAAGCTGTAGAAAGTTTGGGGGAAAGGAATTTTATTTATCCTTGTCAACACTGGCTATGGTTTGATGAGTTTAGCTTTAGTATCAAACATTATACTGATACAAAACTAAATTTAGATTTCTCTGTTAAAATGTCAAAATTGTCTTGGATATTTTTGACCTGCTTGTAATGAGAGATAGTAAAAGGATTTTCTTTGTGTTTTGAGTTATCTGCCTACAAGACAAAGATTCTGTTTTATCAAAACAATTTCTGAGAAGAGAAAGTGTTTTCTCACTTCTGAAAGAGTCAAAAGTCTTTACAAACATGGTATTGCATGGTTTGTTTTTAAAATATTTGGCTGCCACTTTGATAAATAACTAAATAAGTATTGTGTGTGCATGCGTGTGTGTTTTGGGTAACCCATTAGACTTTTTTAAAAGATTTATTTATTTATTTATTTGCGACAAAGAGAAAGAGAGAAGAGGAGGGGATGGGAGAAGAAGCAGACTCACTCCTGAGCAGAGAACTTGACATGGGGCTCCATCCCAGGACCCTGAGATCATGACCTAAGCCAAAGGCAAACACTTAACCAACTGAACCACCCAGGCACCCAATCCATGAGTTTCTAAATCAAGTATTTAAACCTCCTGAAAACTTTTCTTATTTTGGCATCCCAAAATCAAATACCAAATAGGGAGAATGCTCCTGGAAAATCACAAATGATTTGTTCTTTCACTTAGAAAAAGAGACATGCTAAAATTAAATTTATCTACATTGTTTTTGTTATGAGTTAATTGGAAGCACTGTCAAACAGAAAAAAATGGTTAGACTTCCCTAGGTTGAATTCATGTGGGTAAATGTTGCTTATATAAATATTTTAGAAATGTTACAAAGTTTTTAGGGAACTATCATTACTCTTGTCAATAATGTCTTTCTGTTTATCAGAGTCCTAATGATGCTTTGTGTGAGAGTGGAGAAGAGGATAGTGTTATCCTAACTTCAGTTACTATTTTTTTTTTTTTTGAAATGTTAACTTGACTTCAACTTTGCTTCTTTAATTTGAATCTGGTATGTATAGGCCAGTGATTTTTGACTGAAGATTCATATCACTTGCCTATAGAGTTGCATAAATATATCGATGTTTGGGACTTATTCCTATTATTTTTATTTGGTTATCCTGATATATTCTTGGAATATCCTAACTGTATGCTGGGTATATTCATAGCACATTACATCCCAAGTCAGACAAGGACTATAGTCAGATCCCTTTCTCCATGAGTTAATAATTTCATTCAGCTCCCCAAATCTCATTGGCTTGAACCATAGTGTGCATATTTTCAGGATGGCTGACACTTTTCCTTGAAAATAGGCCATTGACACTACTACACCTAAAATTTACCACTTGAGGAATCCTTTTTACCTTTCTTTCATAATAGAGGCATTCATTTTCCTGGTAAGGTTATCCAGGTTATTCAAAAAGTATTTCCATACTCACAAAAGTGTCCTTACCACATGAATAGATTTAAAAGTGTCCTTATCACAATCAAGTCTGTAGAAAAACAGATTGGGCCAATAGCACTTTTAAGGTCAAACTATCCAAACTATGTCTTTGAGGAAAATAACCTGTGTTGACCTGAAGTCTTGACTCTAGCTCTGATTATCTTTTGACTCTGCCCTCTGATCTACATAGATTATCCCTTGTAAAATATTACCCTCCTAAACCTTAAGAGATTCTAATTATTAAACTCAGTTGGATATCCTTAAGTACTGCAAGATTTTATTAAATGTACTCATACTTAGCACAAACATGTCAATTATGCCTTTCCTCTATACATCCCATCATAGCCCTACATCATCTTGACTAGAGACTTAGGTCTTCTAGAAGAGACACCACAAAAAAGACCAGTCCTGAATCTTGCTGCCTCCTAACCACCAATACCTCTGCACAACTACAGGATTGTAACTTAGGGTCTGTGTCTCACACCCAAAAAGTGTAAGTTTAGCAACAAATGAAAATCTACCACAATGGGAAACTTTAAGTTTCGTTTGAGAGTCTTCGGAAGCAAACAACATCATGAAGTTGACTGCTTTTCCTAAATTATAAAATAAGTGGATGACAACCTGAAGTAACCAGCTTCCCCCCGAGAAGCTGGAACAAGCTCCTCCAAGATTCCCCTACCTAAATCAATGCCATATTCTTTCATTATCTACTCTTTGTCTTCTTTCTTCCTCCTCGACCCCTAATCCATCCTCCCTTCAATACCCAACATCCCAAGATGACTTTCTCCCTCACTCTCCTCAATCCTCTACTTCCTTTACTTTCCCAGCCAATGGAGAAGAAACTCCTTCATTCAATTTTGTCAAACTGTTGCCCCCACCTGACCCTTAGAAACAGCCCTCCTTCTCAGCATATCCTAGGGAGATTTTCCTCTTGGTGGTCCATATTAGTGGACCTATTAGTACACTATCCTCACATCTTCAACCCCAACCTCCTCCCAGGTGTTAACTAGATCTTCACTCTTAACATAATTAATTCTTCTTTCCAAATTGTCACACCCAGAAACTCCTCTTCCTAGAATCAGTTATTTGAAAAAAAAAAAAAAAATAGAGGTCCTTTTATTCCTAATAACCACTTTTTTTTTTTTTTTCTTCACCACTTTTCAATCTTACAGCCTTTGTTCAGTTCTAAGCAGATTCTGGCCACCTGAGGTTAACTCCAAACATTGTAAATAATACCTACATACCAATCATTGCCTGATTCCTCATTGAGGATACTACTTATTATGGGGTCAGCAATCTTATATCTGCCTTTTCCAGATCATTCTTTCCTATGTCTTTGGAATCCTTGTCCAGTATTTCTAAATATTCAACCACCTTCCTATTGACCATGGGCCCCTCTGTATACTGAGATGATCACAAAAAGAAGCAACAGTAGGGTAATTGGGAGAAATCCCTGGGGAGAATCAATGACTCTGTGCATTTTAAGAATCATTATACCCATAAAGGATATCATACAATTGGAAAATGTGTTTAAAACCTTCTTTCTGTTCAGTTTGTCATTGACCCTACCTAAAATAGTGATACTTGTCTTTCTGTTAATGATTTGAACCTGATCAGGAATGAAGGCCTATATTAGTATTTTGTTAGTAAACTAAGAGGAGCTAACACCTCACTCAGATCAAGTCATATTGCTCAGTGTGGTACTCTGGAACATAGTACTTTGGGGCAATATTAATTGAAAGAAGTCAGAAGATCTATTTTTCAAAAATATTTTGGACAGAGAAGAGGATCTCACAAGAGTATGAACTTTTGGCAGTTTTCATGCTACTTAGGATGGATTTTATTATTAGTATTCAGTTGTTCTAACTTAGAAGAGTTTGAAGGTAAAGCTTATTTCTAAAGCTTTATTATTTGTAATTGGGTACTGCTTTTTCAGAAGTGAAATTAGGATGCCACAAAAAGCTTGCTGGCCTACAGTGAAATCTATTAATGAAAACTTTTCTTAAAATTTTAAGCAAATATCCATTTTATCAAGGATAAAAAGTATTTATTTTTGTTCTTGTATCACAGTTGTATATTTAATTTATGTTCGTATATATAACAACAGAGAGATCTTTAACAAATAATAAAACCTACTTGAGAATCAGCATTTGTTTTGAGGACATTAGTCACAACTGGTCATACTGGATCTGGTTATTTTTTGTTTGTATATTTGCTTGTTTGTTTTTTCTAATTTTTGAGAGTTTAACTGCTTCTAGTTCAGCAGAGGTCAGAAAATTTCCTCCCCCTCCTTTTTTCCCTTTCTGGGGGTATTTAATGTGTGTTTTAAAATGTTGACCTATTTAACTTTTAATGTAGTTGTTTGTAAAAGCTTTCAGGCAGAATTGAAGTACCCATAACATTTCAACTTCCTTTTCTCAACTATTTAGGGACAATGGTAATTCAAGGGAAGGTAGTTTGGTTGTAAAACACAATTGAGTGCTTGCAATTAGCATCGGTTTGTAAATGGAAACTAAGTACTTAGAGATACTTTTATCAAGCATCCTTATAAATCCTTTGCAACTAGTCATGCTGTGAGTGTTTTTCACACTGAGAAGCTTAGCCAGAATGTGCAGTTCCCTCTGTGACCTTTTTTTCATTATTACCTGGTCTTTCTAATTCTCTCTGCCACACACCCACACACTTTTAAATTTATTTTTTATCCTTTCTCTGCTTTCTTTTTCTTTTGTCTTCTTTCTTTTTTATAGTTTTCTACTCAAGTTTTTATAGATATAGTAAGATAAAATTTTAAGCAAAGAAAAGCATTCAAACTATTATAATGATTCATGAAGTAGTATGACATTCACACATTAAAAACAAAGCAAGATAGTTTAACTTATTTTCACCAGTCTCCACTTCCAGGGTTCTACCCTCCTGCAACCTAGAAATCTATACACTTAAGACATTATGTTTGGGACTGATTTGTCCATGAGTTTCTGGTAGAAGTTCATGTTTTTTCAATTCATCAAAACCCAGGGGAATGACTGCCCATACTGAAGGTCTATAATTGGTCCAGGTGAAGGAAGAGAAAATTCCTGTATGTAACCCATTATTCCATTGAAACTACTCATTATATTATTAAGGACTTAATATAACAGAAAGTCAGGTGATAGAAATCACACCAGTAATCTGAACTGGAAAGTGTAGTAGATGAATAATGTTGAACAAGGGTAAAGGAGGATTCTGTGGGGTACAAAGTAGTGACTTAAGAAGCAGATACTATTTCTACAGAGGGAGAGTGAACACAGAAGGAACTTAGAAAATTAGAAGAGCATCAACCCTGAAAACTGATATTCAGACTTCCGAGAAGATGAGTGGCTGCCCCAGAAACGGAACCTTTGGGTGGAAAAGAAAGTTGCTGAGAACTCAGAATCGGATTAAGTGTCAGGGAATGACTGCAGCTGGGATACAGGAGCAGCTGATTGTTTAGGAGTGGTTTGGAAGGGCTGGCGCTGGATGCCAAGAATCACCACTATGGTCTTGAGAAACTTGAAGCTGGGATGACAAGGCCATGCACATACACACAGGCCCTCTAGATGCTGTGCCAAAACACCTGCTGGGAGAAGGAAGGAAAAGTCCTGCCCCTACTCAGGCCTGGGTACCCATCTGCACATATTTGCACTCTATGAACACATGGTAGGTGTCAAACAAGATTAAACCTGTGTGTATCCTCCTAGAAAAGGATAATGTTTTCCACATTTGTGAAGTACTCTCTTTTCCCCCAGATAAGATATACACGTGTTTCAGTATCATCTGTACCCATTGCTAGTGAAATTCATTCACCTTCTCACTGAATATTTATAAAGATTAAATTATAAATTTGACATCAAATGTTCTTGTACATATCACCTATAGCACTGGAGCCAAGAAGGACTTGCTAATTTGTGACTTCTTACTGCCACACTGGGTCATATGAAGGTGTTGTAGAAAGTAATTTAGCCAATGTTTACTCTTAGCAATATCATCACTTATATTTGTATACCCACACATTAATTATGATAAATCTGTTATATTTGTATAACATAAATTTATGTTGACATAAACCATAACTTGTATAATGGGTTTTCACTTAGGATGTCCACAGATATTAGGGAGGTTGCACATCGTTTCATGTCTTTGTGGTGCATTGTTTCCTATTGTTTGAAATGACCACTCATGTCCTTTGCCCTATAAAAAATGGTTTTCTTGGGGTACTTGGGTGGCTCAGTCTGTTAAGTGTCTGCCTTCGGCTCAGGTCATGATCCCATGGACATCAGGCTCCCTGCTCAGTGGGGAGTCTGTTTGTCCCTCTGCCTCTCCCCTGGCTTGTGCTCTCTTTCTCTCTCAAATAAAATAAAATAAAATAAAATAAAATAAAATAAAATGATTTTCTTATTGTTTTGTGGAGATTTTTTTATAGAATTTCACAGTTTATTTCTCATTGATTCTATGTCCCATGTAATACTATTGGGCTTATCTTCTAGCTTTTGTTTTTATGCCTTTTGATAAACCTTTTGATAGTCCTTAATCTCAATGTACTTGAACTTTTTCTTTATGGATTATACTGTTGTGTCTGCTTAAAGAAATGTTTTCCCACACAGGCTTTTAAGAATTCTATATATTATCTTCTAAAAGAGAATAATTATGTGTATACACTTTAGTATTTTTTTAAAGATTTTATTTATTTGACAGATAGAGATCACAAGTAAGCAGAGAGGCAGGCAGAGAAAGAGGAGGAAGCAGGCTCCCCACTGAGCAGAGAGCTGGATGCAGGGCTAGATCCCAGGACCCTGGGATCATGACCTAAGCAGAAGGCAGAGGCCTTAACCCACTGAGCCACCCAGGCGCCCCATTCACTTTAGTATTTCATCTACCCATCCTGCTCATAACCACAAGGCTAGGCTCACTAAAACATAATTTTTTAAAAAATTTCACAGATTTGATAAATCAGTGTATTTATTTCTCTCTTAACTATCCTAACTTCTGCTGTTTAGTTCCCTACACCCATTTCTTATATTCATACTCATGCAAGAACCCATTTCTGGACTTCTCTGTGTGGAATATTACTCAGCCATCAGAAAGGATGAACACCCGTTATTTGCATCCACATGGGTTGAACTGGAGGGATTATGCTTGAGTGAAATAAGTCAGGCAGAGAAAGACAATTATCATATGGTTTCACTCATATATGGAACATAAGGAACATGCAGAGGATTTCAGGGGAAGGGAGGGAAAATTGAACGGGAAAAAATCAGAGAGGGAGACAAACCATGAGAAACTCAGGACTCTAGGAAACAAACTGAGGATTACAGAAGTGGGGGGAATGAGGTAACTGGGTGATGGGTATTAATGAGGGCACATGTTGTGATGAGCACTGGGGGTTATATGCAAATAATGAATCATTGAACCCTATATCAAAAACTAATGGTGTACTATATGTTGGCTAATTGAACATAATAAAAAAATACAAATAAAATTACACTACCTAATAGTGTGTCAACTTATATTCATTTTTTCCAAAGAATCATCTTTTTGATAAATTTATTTTCTTTTTCTAGCTTAGTACCTAATTCTTTCATTTTCTTTAAATATTTTCTGTTTTTTTTTTATCCTTTTCTTTATATTGATTCTCAAGGTGTTTGTTTTAATTCATTCTAATTTATTTCTTAAATTTATTATTATTATTTTTAAAGATTTTATTCATTTATTTGACAGAGAGAGATCACAAGTAGGCAGAGAGGCAGGCAGAGAGAGAGAGAGAGGAAGAAGCAGGCTCCCTCCTGAGCAGAGAGCCCAATGCAGGACTTGATCCGAGGACCCTGAGATAATTACCTGAGCCACCCAGGTGCCCTGTTTGTTTTAATTTTTGATTTTTTTTTTCTTTTACTGATTTAAACATTTAATTCCATGAATATTTTTGACTCTTTCTCAGAAATTTCCCTGTTGCCAGAGTTATGTTTGGTCAGTTTCCTTATCTAGGACATCCACAGTAGTTTTTTGTATTTTTCCTGGGATTCAAAAGTTGTTTAATGAGATCTGTCTAACCTTCCAACTAGAAAGTCCTTGTTTAATAATTTACTGCATCGTGTTTAGAGAATATGGAATGTTATTATTTCTATTTTCAAAAATTAATTGTCTTTACCTTTCTGACCCAATGTATCTGTTTGATCAATTTTGGTGAACATAGCAAGGGCTCTTGAAAAGAAGCTGCTTTCCACATTGTCAGTATAAAGTGCATAATAAATATATCAGGGCTTGAGGATGTCTGGGAATGTGGATATATGTATGTATTTATCACATACACCTTTATAGTGATATTACTTAGGTTTTCTATGTATTTCATGCTCCTTAATCTACTTGAATTATCTAAGACTGATAACTATTACTGGTGTGTGTCTTTTTGTCTGTTTTTCTTTTACTGCCTATAGTTCTTGCTGCATGAAATTTGCAGCTGGGCAATTTTAAAAAATCTATTCCACTACTGTGATCCTGGCTGGAGGTACTTCTATATTGATTTTGTGTTTCATAGGAAGTAGTGCACATTTTAAATTTTTTCCAGATTTATGACCATGCATTTTCAGCTCCATTTTACTGAAAATTTCTTCCCTTTCTACAGTGATCTGAAATATCTTCCCTTATACGTTAAAAGTCCATGTGTGTAAGGGTAAGCTTTAGGTTCTCTTTTCTAGTAACTGTTCAATTTATTTGTTCTTCTGCCCAAATCCACAATAATAAATCTCATTGTTTTTTTTTTTTTTTTAAGATTTTATTTATTTATTTGACAGATAGAGAGATCACAAGTAGGCAGAGAGGTAGGCGGGGCGGGGGGGGAGCAGGCTCCCCACTGAGTAGAGAGCCCAATGTGGGACTCAATCCCAGGACCCTGAGATCATGACCTGAGCCAAAGGCAGTGGCTTAACCCACTGAGCCACCCAGGTGCCCCCAAATCTCATTGCTTTTTAAACAAAGTATTTACCAATTTATTATAAATATGTTCCCTGGCTTATATTTTTACTTCTTCTATAGTAACATTTTATGAACTTTCAGCAGATAGAACCTATTTCCCCACCTCTTAAATCTGGATAGGCTTTAGCTTGTTTTGGCCAAAGTAATCTGGAGGAAGCAACATTGTGCTAGTTCTGAGTCCATGCCTCAAGAGGGCTTATCTGTTCTCTTTCTCAGAACATGCTACTGACATGTGGGCACACCCATGCTCACATGCTGAATGAGAGAGATATAAGGCTCTGTCAGTACCATTGCCCCAACAACAGCCAGCTGACTACCCACTGATTTGTCAGTTGACCCCAATATACGTAAAAGCTCAACTTGGATCAACTGAGCATAGCCAGATCAGCTAAACTTATTAGTTGACTCATATTCTCATGATTAATTTTTGTTGTTTCAAGCCACTAAGTGTTGGGGTAGGTTTAGTCAGCAAAATATTACTGATGTAAAGTGTTAAAATTCAATATGGTATTATTTATAGGTATTGTGGTTTGTGCTTTGCGCAATTTGTTTACTTTTAGAAAGTACTGTCTACATAAAATGTCATAAAATATTCTTTCGTGGTTTCTAAAAGTGTTGGCACATGCAGTTCACATTTAAAGTGTAAATGAATTGGAATTTATTTTTTGTGTATGTAAGAATGAAGTGGGCAGGGGGTGCCTGGGTCGCTCAATGGGTTAAAGTCTCTGCCTTCGGCTCAGGTAATGATCCCAGGGTCCTGGGATCGAGCCCTGCATCAGGCTCTCTGCTCAGCAGGGAGCTTGCTTCCCCCTTCCCTCTCTGCCTGCCTCTCTGAGTACTTGTAATCTCTGTCTATCAAATAAATAAAAAATCTTTAAAAAAAAAGAGAATGAGGTGGGCACCAATTTAATTTGTTTCTAATATAGAGGGTTAATTGTCTTAGCAAAATTTATTGATATTTTCTTCACTTATGTATAATGCTATCTCTTTTATATATATTAAATCTCTATATAAGATTTGGGCTCTTTGGCTTCTCCATTATGTTCTATACATTCTTTATCTGCTTGTCCCTATGCTAATAACATCATCTACCACCATTCTTCTTCATGAGAATATTGTGTACTTTGAGACACTTTAAGTCATACGTAAAATACAGAATTCTATTGTCATTTTGATTGGAATTACATTGAATGTGAAGATACTGACACTGTTTCAATTACTTTTATCATCTAGTAGTGTAATAAATGCTTGATATTTGTCAGTGGGATTTGTCATGGGATCATGACCTGAGCTGAAGGTATCAGCTTAACCGACTGAGCCACCTGGGCGTCCCTACATCCTTCTTTTAAAGACCACCTTCTTGGTTTTGCATGACCCCAATAGATTTTTTTATCAGTCATAGTCTAATGATAAAAACAGGAACTACTCTTAGTATTTGGAAAAGAAGGGTTTTAAGAATGGATTAAAATGTTTAAAGAAAAGCCAAAAACCAGCAGGAGATGGAGTGACACCCAGAGATTAACAAAGGCCAAAGCAACCACCACTACCATGATAAAGAAACAAAGGCTTTTGTGGTGGTTTGAAAACTTGAAATACAGCAGCTAGTGGAGGCAATTGGATCCCAACAGGAAGATGGGATTGAATGTATTGGAAGTGGATATCCTCCCTGTAGCATGGGAGGCTGGGACATCATCTTGGAGAAGGTAGACTACCTGTGGGATTAACACCAAAATGGAGAATATAAATACTTGATTTGAAGCCAAAAGTGCCCAGAAGAGCACACTTTCAGCTCTGACTTTTCTGTGTCTTTGGATGGTTCTTCTTTAATTACCATTTCTTTTAACCTTAATAATTCATTGACTTTTGGTCTCAGTCATCTTTTTGTTTTCCTCCACATACTATATTTGTTATATTGACATCTCACCTGCTTGCATTGGTTAAACTACTTCCAAATGCTAATAATTCCCCAAATTGTTCCTTGATAATGACCTCATTATCAAATCGTGGACACCCTTCATGGACCTCAAAATTAATAAATTTAAACTAAGCTTCTTATGCTTTTCACCTTCAACCTGATATTTTTCCCAAAGTCAATTAGATATTTGTTCCATATGTCCACTGTCTTTTCTCATGGCCTTTGCTCAATTTCAAGACACACAATTGTCCCTTTGGTAAATCTTCCAGTCTCTTAACCTTCATTCTCTTGACCTTGGAATATATCCTCCATTATGTTTGATTAATCTTTCTAAATCCTAATTCTGATTAGGCAACTCTCTTAGATAAAATGTTTTTATGACTCTTCATTGATCCAATATGGCTAAAGCCTTACCCCAGTGACTTGTCTTTAGTTAGATTTTCATAAATGCTCTTATCACCAACCATACTGAAATATTTAAATTTCTCTAAAGCAATTGTTTTTATAAGTTCCATAGTTTTATACATGTTGTTCCCTCATATTAAAAGTATTTTCCCTTGTTCATCTAGCTAATTCCAACTTGTCCAGAAAAATGCATTTTAATCACATCTTTGCAGAAGGTTTTTAAACCTCTGTTATTATTTACATATCCTCTATTTCACATGTCTAATGCTGGTAATTTTTATGTAAATTTCTATTTTTCCCTGGCTCTGATTGATATACCAGAAAACCACATCTCTCTCTCTCTCTCATTCTCATTCATCATCAAGAGATATCTCTGGCATTGATTTCTTTTGTAGTCCTAGTTCCAGCTGGATAATTCTATCTGCAGTGGTTTCAAACCCCATAATATCACCTCCCACTGTGGTAGTGACCCTCACCAGATGGTCTTGAATTCTGGGCTCTGGAATCACCATGGCTTCCCCTTACCCTTCAGACCTATTTTGGTTTTGGCTTCCTGCTGCTTTTAATATCCATTTAGTTTTTAGCTCTTTAATTACTGGTATAACCAATCAACTGATATTATACTTCCTTTATTTGAAAGACCTACAGTATTTTCTGTTTTTCTGATTACCTTCATAGTCCTTTAGACATATCTCTCATGTTTTGTGCTACAGTAGCTCATCACTAGTTTGTCTTCCTCTCTAGGCCATCAACTCCTTGATAGAAAATACTGCATCTTAATCATTTCTGTCACAAATATTGTTTATGTTTGTATCCACTATACCTAGAAAAAATTTGTATTTAAAAATTGTATAGGTATTGTATAATGTTTTATTCACGGACAACATTGAAATTCTTTAATTATTTTCTTCAAAATATAGCACCAGTCAACTTTAGGAAGCTCTATTCCTTGTCTTTCCGCCACTCCTGATCCTAACTTTTCATAAAAGTTTATGGCTAAGTCATGCCACACTCTTCCCTGTTATTCTAATTCACCCTTTCAATACCTCTGAACTTTTGTTCCTGATACTAACTTCTGGACTTTCTCTCTTCCTTGTATGCTGATGAAATTTTCCTCCATTTATCCAGATCATATGTCACATTTTCTTTAAAGCTTCCCAGAAAAAAAAAAAAAAAGTTTATTTCATCTTCAATGTTGAGGTATTATTTTATAGTTGTAATACCAGCTAAAATATTTGATGATTTGTCATGTGTCTAAATCACTAAACAACATCAGAGAGGACACTTCTCTGTGTATTCATCAACAAGTGATTTCAAAATTATAAATGTGAGTTAGCTTTGTTATTTCATGTTCTAGTACTGGATTTTAATTCTCTTAAAAGCGAGGATTACTGATTGTCTTAGATTCCTCTATAGTGTTAGCAGTATTTGTTATGCTTTTTATTTGTTTAATAAATATTTATTGAAATATTTGACCACCTTTTGGTTGAATGCACTGGGCTAAATAGAGGTTATAATGTTAAGTGGTAAATGAGCTAGATTTTCAAGAGCTTGATCATATATCTGGCAAGGTAATATTTTATAATATCATAATGGTACATTCTTATAAATGCAATGTGTTCTGCAAATGTAATTGAGAATTTAAAATAAGGAAATGATATCTGAAAGACAGAATAGTGGATGATCTTTCCATATGAAGGAGTCATGTGCAGCATTGATGTTGGTGAAGACAACCTCAAGGTAGGAGAAAGAAGGAAAGAAGTTTTTCAATAATTTACTCACCTATTTACTCATTTAGCAACACTAAGAACCCATTGAGGTCAAGTATATATCAGGCAATTATTACAATAATAAAGTAAGAAGTGAATAAAATGTAAATTAAGAATGACCCTTAAAAATTGCTATGTTCTAAGAATAAACTGTGTTTAAATTATGATCAGAGTGGCATATATAAAGCATGTCTAAATACAACTCATGCTTATCAACAAGAAAGATAAACAATTTTGTTTCCTTCAGTACATTTTTTTTGCTAGTTTTCCTTTTTAAAAGTACTTATGCTACTGTTCCTATTATGCCATGAATTTTGTCAGAAATGTTCATTCTATTATTAAGAGACAGATTTCAGCAGTGCTGGTCATTTGAAAAGCACTAAGCCACTCCAGGCTATGTTTTCTGCTTTATTACTGTTCCTTGTAGAGCTATAGAAAGCCCTCTGCCTTGGACTAAAGCCCATTATTTTGCAATATGCACTGTGAAGGGTATTATATTACAGTTAAGTCTTGACCTTTGTTAGCATATAGCATAGGCTGGCATATGAAAATGAATGAACCAAGAAGCTGACCACAGGAACTTAAAGTTTGTGTTCTAAGTAGTGTGCATTTGATTCCAAAGCTATACATTAAAGCACCAGAACTGTATTCAATTCATATTTCTGCTATTTTTACCTAATTACCCACTCAGGTGATATTTTCAACTTCATTGTGGTTAAAAATTAAACAATCTCAGAATCATTGTATGATTTGAAGGAAACAAGAATTTCTTGCTATCAAAAGTAGTTACGGCTAAATTATTTATCTGATTTTGGATCTTTTAGTGCAACCTCTAAAAAACTAAGTAGCATCCCAGGCAAGTATATTGAGCCAAGGGGAAAGGAATTGTAGCTTGGCTTTTGGAGAGAAGCCTGAATGTATATATACATAATAATATTCCAAAAGAGCTTCAATAAATAAAGTAGATTGATATACTCTTCTGGTGTTGCTCAGTTAGCTTGATATTTTTCTCTAGCCAAGGGAGAAGTTCTGCCACATTTAAAATTTACTCATTTCCTTTCTCCCTTCCTTTTTCTTTCTCTCCTTCACTTATTGAAAGATAAATTTATTAAACCATTAAGGATATAAATTAAAATTATTTTCATCAATAAGCCTACAAGTCTAGGGGAAGATACACGCGTGATAGAATACGTGTTGTTGTAGAAATATACACAGATTGATGAAGCTTGCTGCCTCATAGGAGAGCTGAAAATGCCAACTACTTTCTCAACCTTCTGTGATTTTATGGCATAGCTTATTAACCACCCCAGGCCAATGACAGTGGAGGAAATGACTACTGGGAGACTACTGAAAATATGTTTCTCTCTAACTAAAAACAAAACTAGTAGTAAATGCTCCTTGTTTTTACCTGGATATTGTAGAATCTATATAAGACAACAGGAATTGGAACAGCTGTCATATGTCCTGATGGAACATATCTAAGAATATCTGAACCAATCCAGGTACACTTGTCCTAGAGTTAAATGCATTTTAGCCATTCTCATGTCTGTTTTAGCTAAGATTTGTTATAGCCCAAAACATCTGAACTGGTACATTTTCTATGTCTTCATGGAAAATTACTGTCAACTATGATGTTTTGTCTTAAAATTTTATTGTTTATAAAATGAATCTAAAATGTAAATTATAGTGGGAATTGTGAATTTCTTATCTATAATATGATAATTTAAAAATATTATACATTGAAAATGCTTCTGTTCTTTTAACATACTAAATTACCCTTTTATAATACTCTGTGGAAATCATGTGCCTTCATCTTATTGCTATTAACTTGAAATTTAATTTTAATTAATAGGCCTGGAGTAGATAAAACACAAAATTAAGTTCCTGATTTCACTTTAGATTCTATAACTCATTGAATATTGCAGTGAATGCTATTTTATTTATTGTATTAGATGGAAATGATTCTTGTTCTTAGAGGATGAAACACATGGAGTTCTGGTTCCAATTTTTATTTTTAATTATCTCCTTATTTATAATGATAAATTCAAGAAGCCTATGCTTTGAGTCCTAGTTAATCCTCTTCTAAATAGTTTTTTAAATATTGTACCTCTTTTAATTGGTGTGGTTGACAATCCATTAGCCTGATTTATTTGAATTTTTATCACAGGCTTCCTATTAACTTTATGTGTGGCTCTGGGTAGGCTCCTAGGTGCCTGCAATTTTATTTGTAAATTCAAGCAATAAAAACCCCTGCAGAGAACCAGGTACTTATTATCCTAGATATTTGGCCTACTAAATTATAGAAGATCTAATACCTTCCCTCACATAATTTACCTTGTTGGATATGGAAAATCAAGGAACCAAAATATGATGAACTAAAATATAAATGGTAAGTCAACTTGGTAAACATACGACAGAGAAGCAAAATTATTCCTTTAGAGCAATTGAAGGGTTAAAAGTAGTATATATTTGAGCTGATTCTTAAAGAGTAAGTAAGATTTCATTGAACATTTGCAGCTAGGGAAATGGTAGATGTGGACACATATGTAAGTGATAGGACTGAGCATTTTAGGAAAAAGTATGATTTTATTATGATAGAGTATAGCGTACTTGAGAAAATATTGGAAAGTTCAAGACACATCATGAATGACCTTGTGTGCTTGTCAAGGAGATTGATCTTTATTCTGGAAGAAGTGGAGACCATATAGGAAGATGATTTTTTCATTTGGGGAAGGGGGTATTGGTGATTTCGGACACAGTTCCTCATCAAAGCTCACACAAGTACAATGGATAATATTTTAAAATATGGTTTAGAATTAGAGTCCCTCATTTTAACAATTTCCATACCTACAAGAAACACGTAATTCAATTAATTGCAGTGAAAAATAGATGAATATTTTTCAGCAGTGATTGGTGAAAACGAACAAATGAAGCAGACCGCATCATGGCCTTGAAACAAACATCAGGGGAATAACTTCCACCATTCAATAACCAGGCCCAGTGAAACATATTTTTGACAATTTTTCCTCACTAAGTATGTATAAGAGCATCTGAGGAACAAAGACATCTCCATTCTTCAGTGATCAGTCTTCCAAGAAGGTTCTCAAATAAAAAAGAAAGTGTGCAACTAAATTGCTAACATCACCAGAAAATGTCACTTTTAATTGGATAGGAATTATTCAGCTAGGTGTGACAAGGAGGATGGGGTTATCATGAGCTAATAATCTGACAGAAATGCATCCTCATGCTTCTAATCCTTCTAGAGTCTTATCTCATGATTACCAAACACCCTGCTTAGATATGCCTTATTAGTTCCTCTTTTGGATATCTTCATTCTTAGGAAAACCATACTTCTGTATGCTAGAATATGATGACATTAGTGGTTTAAAATATGAGCAGCTGCTTCAGCTGAATTAGTAGTTCACAAAAATTAATCTACCCTTTACGTTAATCTGAGTGCCAATCAGAAAATTTCTTTAATCCCAGGGGTTTTATAATGCAGCCTAAATCACTGTGGTCCAGGTGCCTGGGGCTGCTTAAAGGGAAAGTAACAAGAAAAGTTAATCTGAATATTAGTAAGTATTTTAGGCTGGTGCTGGCTGGTATCACCTAGCAACTACAGAATGTACTGGGCAAATCTAACAAATAGCAACCCATCCTTTCTGTCACTGAAGATCAAATAATTAGGAAAGAGTAAGAACGCTTGCTGATAGCCGTAAGGAAGATAATGACAAGACATGAGAATTTTAAGAAGACAAAAAGTGGCTTGAGGTAGCAGCTTATGGATACTGCCATTATTAGTATGATTATTAGTTGAATAACATTCATCAAAGCAGTTCATAAGATGACTTGGAAGTCTTACAGGTGCAGAGTTACAGAAACTGAAGAAATGTTCCATAAGCCAGAAACAAAGGAATTCAGTTACATCATCCACTGCACTGCCAAGGAATTGTTATTGGTCAGCTTTACAGAAAAAAAGAGCAAAGAGCTTCAAATGTCCCCAGGTAGCTGATAAGTTACAGGCCTACACATCTTATTTCCGTAAGATTATGCCAGAAGCCTGTTTGTACTAGGTCAGATTTTTAGGGCTCATATAAATACTCCGTTTGTAAGGTATGTGGAGAAAAAAAAGTAAAGTCTGGAAAAAAAGAAATTACACTGGATACACAGAACCAATCTTCTAATACTATTCTATATTGTAATTATTAAAAGTAAAATAAAGGAGTTTGCCTTTCAAGTTAAAAACTGAATCCTCTCCTTCCAGCCATAGAGGTGTAACTGGTTAACAGAATTGCCCTCCCAGTTGTAAATTCCTTAAAATTGAGAAAACCTATGTTAGGCAATAATGTTGAGGGATTGAATGATAGGCAGTACAGACTGTGATCCTTAGCAAATGGGAACTATGAAGAGTGAGTTCCATGATCACCCCCACCATATGCACAGATTTCTGCTTTGGAGCGCTTTTTCAACAAGGAACATGCACGTGGATCCCAAGCACAGCTTTAGTTTCAGTAAACTGCAAGAGCATAACTAAGAATTCTGAGCTGCTGACATAGCCAGAATTTACAGCAGGGCATAACTGAGGGGAGGAGACCACACAGAGAGTAGACTACAGACACTCATCATGGGTTCTTGGCTAATGGACAAGAGATGTTGAAGGTCTCGCAGGGATCACCTGTTGCAGAAGAAATGTGCAATTCAGGGACACTGAAGTGGTAAGTGTATACTCAGAATGGAAGATTGAACCGAACACCTTAGTTAGGTACTCAACTGAGACCTTAGAGGAGCCTTGCCTTATAGATAGAGTAAGGGCACACCCCAGTACTGAGTTCGAACCCAAAGCAGACCTGAACTAACAGAAAATAAAAGTAAGCCTAGCCACACCAACAGATATCACCTCTAATTTAACTATCCGACAGAACAAAACTCAACCCCTTAAAGAAGATGATATAATTCATCTATGTTGTGAAATATACAATTCCTAGACATGCTTAAAATATTGCCTATATTTAAAATGAAGAGAACTTAATAAATCCTGATATTATGATGTGCAATACTTTATAATTAGTTGAAAAAAATTTTAAAGTAGGTATTATAAATATATTCAAGGACTTAATGGAAAATATGACAAAAATGGATGAAAACATGAGGGCTTCAAGTAAATAACATCATGTAAATTTGAAATTTATATGAAGGAACTTGGCCTTGGAACAGACCTGTTTTCTCATGGGTAGATCAGAATGTTCCTCTTGAGGGGGAAATGGGAATTTATTTGCCAGTACTTTAATCTAACATGACTATATGTAGTAGGACATTTTTATTTCCATCTCTTTTCATTATCTTTTCCCTAATTTTGATTTTCAACAGTTTGACAATGATATGCCAGTTGTAGTTTTCTTTGTATTTATCTTGCCATTCTTAGTTCTTAACCCTGTACTTGTAATCTGATTTTGATTTGTTTTCCCCTCTTTATTGTTTTTATTTTTTTTTCTCGGTCTCTGAACACTCTTAGGATATTCTCTTTTTCCCCCACTATTCTAAAATTTCATGATAAAATGTCTTGTCAGGGGTCTTTATTAGCTATAGTCCTGGCACTTTTTGGACCACTTTAGTCTATGAATGCAGGAGTTTGAGTTCTGAAAATATACATTGAATTATTTAGTCCTTTTTCATTTTTTTCTTTTCTCATTCTTTAATTCTGTATTATTCAGATTCTGTAACATCTGAGCAAATTCCATACTTTCAAATAGTTTTTTCAAAATCATTTTTACATATACTTTTTAATGTTTTTGATCTGCTTTCTCAGAGAACTCTACATATTACATTCCCAATATTTTACTGATTTTATTTTTATTTATTTATTTATTTATTTGTTTGTTTTGGAGAAAGAGAAAATGTACAAGTGGGAATGCGGGAAGGGCAGGGAGAGAGAGAATCTTAAGCAGGCTCCATGCTCAGCATGGAGCATGATGCAAGGCTCAATCTCATGACCCTGAGATCCCATGACCTGAGCCAAAATCAGGAGTCAGATGCTTATCTGACTGAGCCATCCAGACACCACTTTATTGATTTTGAATTTATGGGAACATATGTAAATTTCAAAGGACTTATTTTTTCCTTCTCTGAATGTTTCTTTTTAGATATCACTTTTTGTTTTATGGTCTCCACTTATTGATGGGCTTGAATATGAGTTAAAATCACTATATCATACATTACTAGATCCACAATATTCTTTGGAACTAGTTTTTTTATTGATCATATAACATTCTTTCAATGTATTTCCCGGAGGGTAAACTAGGCTGCAAGCCTGCTGAATCCTCCTCATAGTGGAAATGGAGTGGGGGAAAGCTTTCACCATGTTCTTCTTTTAGAAAATCACCACTGCTTTTCCCTAATCCTGGTATTCTCCAGTCCAGGTACCTGCTGATCTATCCTCTCAGGGTTGTATTCTCCAGGGTTTTTTTGAGGGTGATAGAAGACAATGGCCAGATTGTATGGGATGGCAGAGTACACCCTGGGGTGCATACCAAATTTAGAATTATCTGTCATTGCCAATTTCTGAACCTTTCTGCCACTCTCAGGTGCAAATTAGACTTTTCTGAGCTGCTTCCACTATGAGTTTGGGTGCATTTTCATTAAGTCTATGGATTTTCAGCAGGAGACTGCAGACTACAGCTTGCCTGCTCGCCACCCCTTTTGATAAAATTTTATTAGAACAGAGCTGCACCCATTCATTTTGGTATTGTCAATGGCTGCTTTCAACAATGGCACTGTTGAGTAATCATGATGGAGACTGTATGGTGCACAAACCAAACTTATTTACTATGATGTTGTAGAAAATATTCACCATCCCCTGGTCTAGAGTGTTATTTGTTATTTTTCCATTTATTTCCCAGCTTCTAAAATTTTGCTTTTATCATTTCCTCTTCCCTGTTCTTTTCATCCTTATGGATATATTATAGTTGGTCCTTTAATGTAATTTGTTCAGATTTCAACTTGAACTAGAATTAAACATGAGGATGCAGTCTACCCGCTAAAAGCGAGGGCTTCGACCACTCCTCTTTGTCATCACCACCTAACCTGATTGACTAGGCATTTTGATCTATCCAGCAGAATTTCCATCACTCTTGGGGTGCCTGGGTGGCTCAGTGGGTTAAAGCCTCTGCCTTCAGCTCAGGTCATAATCCCAGGATCCTGGGATTTAGCCTAGTATTGGGCTCTCTGCTCAGCAGGGAGCCTGCTTCCTCCTCTCTTTCTCTGCCTGCCTCTCTGCTGATTTGTAATCTCTGTCTGACAAGTAAATAAATAAAATCTTAAAAAAAAAAAGAATTTCCATCACTCTTTAATTTTTTGTTTCTATAACTGAATAGTAAATATTTATTAATCTCTTTGGCATTTAAGTTTTTATGCTCCCTTACATTTTGAAAGTTACAAAAAAAAAAAAAACAACATAAGCCCTAACAAGAAGATGCTGATGTTAATTTAATTTTATATAATTTAATCCAGAAAACATGTATAGAGCACCAAATGCGCAGGTGGCATCACATTTGATGCTTAGCACACTAATAATAGCAATAACAACAATAATAATAAATATAAAAAAGACATATTCACTATACTTGGAAAATGTAGCCAAATTGAGGATATGGAAATAAAAAGAAATATTTCAAATCAATATAATATGAGCTATTATAGAGTAAGAACAGCTGACATAGAAATTAGATTTACCTCTGAGAATCATACCAAGCTTCATATTGAGGACTGAATGTGACATGATCAGAGCAGGAAGGGTACTCCTGCCAAAGACAATCACGTATGTATATGTATATATATGTATGTATATGTATGCATATTTCTTAAATATTTATATACATACATATATATGTGTTTCCATATTTCTTAAATATATATTTGCATACATATACACATATTTATACTCTTAAATATTTGGAACATAAAATTCTACCATTATTCAGCTGTGCAACTTCTGGTAAGTTACTTAACTTCTTTAAATTCTAGTTCTCTCATCTTTAAAGTGAAGGTAATATTAATACTTTCCTCACAGTTCTCTTCAAGGATTATATGAAGTATTGCTCTTGATGGATGTAACAGAATTTCTGGCACATAATAAATGCTCAGCAAAAGGTAATTGTCTATGTTATTATGTTCATTTTCTTTGTAAAGGGGGGGTATTTTAGCTAAATAAGTCTATGAAAAGATTTTAAGCAGAGTGGTAGTTTTCAATTAGAGGCATCTTGGAAAGGAGTAATTTTGTAATCATCCTTTAATTTAGAGAATATAAGACAGCTAATTATTTTTTTCTCAACAACTATGAATGAGTCTGTTAAGGAATGATTCACAATCAGACATCTCAGGGTTAGAATGAAGATCAACTGAATTCTTGTTTATCTAAATCATTTCCACAACTTTTCTTTAAAATCAATAATCCAGCTACTTACAATTTATATCTGTTTCTTCTGGGAAGATCTTATCCAGCAAGTTGGGTAGCATCACTTGAAGGAAATATATCAATATATTTTCCCCAGATGTTACTACAACTTGTTTCCTTTGAATTTGTTTGGTTTCTATTTTGAGGAAAAAAAAAAAAAAAACCTTAGCAAAATCATACAGAATTGGTTGTTTAGAAAAAAACAAAAACAAAAACAAAAGGGCAACATTTATTGATCTTCAAGTAGATCTAGATAAGAAACAATATATGGTGTGATTTGGTACACTGTTGACTTAAAATATTTTTCATATTTTTCACATTACCCTTTTATAAAAAGACATTCTAGATCTGGCATACTTTCAGTGTTTAGATTACTATAATGTTGAGGACTATGATATGCTCAGTTAAATACAGTGAGTGTGTCTATTCGGGTCTCTTAAATAATCTACTGAAAGCTTACACAAGTGTCTTTTTTTTTTTAAAGATTTTATTTATTGATTTGTCAGAGAGAGAGCAGGAGCGAGCACAGGCAGAGAGAGGGAGGCAGAGGCAGAGGGAGAAGCAGGCTCACTGCTGAGCAAGGAGCCCCATATGGGACTCGATCCCAGTACCCTGGGATCATGACCCGAGCCGAAGGCAGCCACTTAACTAACTGAGACACCCAGGTATCCCACACAAGTGTCTTTTTAGGACCCACAGAAGCAAGCAGCAGGCTTGTGTATTGTAGTATTTCTATTCTTGCATATTAGGTCCACTTCTTATATGAGCTCAAATTATGTTTTGTCATATAACCCTTGACCTAAACATTTGTAGAAATTTTTGAGTCTCTCTGTAAGTTATTAGAATTGCACATTTCAATAATTTTCTTTGCAGAATTCTTGTGACAAATTTCTTTCTAAGCTTCTTAATCTCTCTGAATATAGCACAGCATTTTATCCACATTTAAGATGAATCACTTTCTATTTTGTATAAAAGAAGTTTAAGCCAATGGAAAGGCTCCAAATTTAGCAGATATTTAAAGGGACTTAGTGTCAGTCACTGGAATATAAACCACTGAAAGAAAGTGTTCTCTAGGTTTCTGTAAATGTCATATTGGGAGCAAAGCATGCAGGAGCTAAGCAGCTCCTAAGCAGCACTAGCCTTTGAGGATAAAAAAGGACCAGGAATGCACAAGATTGGGGCTGGACTTAGTTTCAGAGGCTGGTCCTTATGAGAGCAGTTTAGAAGCCTATAGCAGGGGGTTGATGAGTCGGCAAGCTCACACTCAGCAGTGTACTCAAGAGAAAGAGGTCATGGCCATTCAGCACTGAAAACAGAGCCTGAAAGAAGTTCCTATGGTGATTTAAACAGTCTAAAGTCATAGAGTTATTTGTTCAAAATAGTCACTTTCTTTAGAGCTGACATTATTTCAGAATGTCCTGTTTCTGCTTTGTGTTGAAAAAAAAAAATGGATCTTGTGAATTCAAGGTAGTCTAGTTCAATCCAGCAATGTTTTCTCTTCAAATTTAGTCCTAGTACAATTTCCTTTTTCATCATTAAGGCTCCTCCAACCTTGGTTGGACTCTATTTCAACAATGGAAAACAAGCTTGACAAGCTCATGCTTAACAGTATACTCAGAGGAAAGAGGTCATGTCCATATAGCATTTATGGCACAGCCTCAGAGAAGTTCCTTTGGCCACTCTATTGTACAGTCAAAGCATCCCCAGGTATTGGCAAGCCAGCAGGGTACTTCGTGTGTGTGTGTGTGTGTGTGTTGAGGGTGTTCTTGACCTTGATTTCTTCTGATTATCAATCATATAGTAAGGCTAGAAAGCAGTTGACTTCCAAATAATGGATTCCTATCAGCCTTGGCAGTTCTTGGTGGTTCCCAGGAATTTACCTCCCTTCTTTATCCATGATCTCAGGGACCCCACAGAATTATAGCTACCAGTCCTTCCCTCAAAAATTAATGCTATCCACATCCCTCTACTGCTAAGTTCACACTCTACCAGTCAGGCCTAGTGTGGAATGGTGGGCTGTACTGTGTTACTTCTATTATGCTCACAACTACATCAACTGGAATCTCTTTCTGTCTATGGTACCAAATTAGAGTTGGCTACAGGAGGTGGGTATACAAAGTTTGGAAGACAGAAGTAAATCCGTGACTATTCTTCTGAAGGTGTTTCTGCTGCCAGATGCAGGGTGAGGGGGTTGTACAGTAATAGGTGGGTTTCCAATTGTTCTCATTCTCCTCTGGTCTATATGCAGTTTTTCTTCCCAGCTACTGGTTCTTCTGGCAAACAACATTGTCAGCCCAACCATGGCACCCTTAACTGTGGACCCAAAGAGGCTGGTGCTGCACTGAAAGAATGGGGTCTAGTAGACCTCCCAGAAGCTGCTCATCATGATCCCACTTCTGGCTCTGGAAGAACTTAGCTTCTCAGACTGACTGATCGATTAACTACTCTTTCTTTCATCCTACAACTCCAACCCCTCCCCCATACTTTCTGACCTTCATTTTCATCCCTTCCCCAAATTAGTCTAATTCCTATTATAAATCTATATTTTATAGCATTGATAATGACTCCCTTAATCCAACCTTGCTTGGGACAGGGGGAAATGTTTGTCTACTCTCTTTGCTTAATGTTGTTGACTTCACCTGACCTCAAAAGAAACGTGGATTCCTAAATTCTTCTTGCTTCCTCACCTCTACATTTATAGGCAGAAATTGTCCTAAGATTACCAACTCCTGGATTTCTGGTTGGGTCAGATACAAGTCATAGTTCAGACGTTTTTCCTTTCCAGACCATTTTAAACATCCAGGGGAATTCCTTGATTACCCTATGACTCTCATGGTTATTGGACATGGGAGATGCCAGGAACAGAAACATTTCAGTTCCGTACTCTGCATTTCATCTCCTCTCTATAGAGATTCATAATATCTGTGCTATTCTCCATTTCATATTCCCATTCCTTTTATATTATATCTGTTACAGCATATTTGAGTTGCAAGACGAGATTGAGCATCTTTTTCCTGGTTTTCCTTTTGAGGGTGGTCATTTGGAAAATCAAATTAAAATTAACCCTCTGACCTTCTTCATGCATTTAATGTTTACTTTATCACAGTTAGCCCTTTGCCTCCTCTAAGTGAAATGGGAAGTATTGCTTAACTTTAAGGCACCCCGCTGATGAAGTTGTAGCTCCTAATATTCTACCCCTACAGAGGAGGCTAACTCACAACATGAAGAAAGCTCAGGCTGCAGGGCTGTTTCCAACAGGTAGGAAGCCAAGATGCTGAGAAACGGGTGAAGACTGGTTTCTTCCCACTAGACTGTTTTTGCTTTGGCTTATAAATTTGTATATAAATTTATAAATTTGTCAATCCACAATAATGAATACAGAATTCTGGAAAGTATTGCTTTTGTTCTTTAGTTTGAATCTTGCTATTTGCATTTTATTCACCTAATCTTTTGCAACTAGTTAGGTACTGAATTTCACCTTTTAACTCTTTACATTTAAATGTATTCATACTTTTAGGTTTTTTTTTTTATTATTGCTCACATTTTGATACATTGATCATCCAAGTTCTTTTTACTATGCTCCAAAATAGTTCAGACATACCTGGTATTCCACCTATATCTGAGTCTTCAAATAAACCCTGAGGTAGTAAAAATGCAAGTGTAAGGATGTTCTAAATAATAAAATGATTAACAATATTTGTCAGGCCCTTTACATATATTGTCTCATTTTCTTAAGCTGGGATATGTGACGTATGTCTATGAGGAAATTTACTGCTTATGAAATTAATAAGCCAATTGTTACATAACTGTTGCATGCTGTATCCAGTATTAGAACTCCAAGCTGTATAGCTCCAGAACCTAGGTCCTAAGCCCTAACATTCTACTACATTGCTCAGAGTATTCATTTGCATTTTTTCTACTCCCGCTTAGATAATTCACTATTAATTTGTCAAAGTAAGTCTCTTCAGAAGCCACTGAATACTGACTCATAGTATTTCCTAGACCTCTCCTACTAACATCTTTTCCATGCTGACTCTAGGTGGCGGCGGGGAGGGGGTTTGGGGGAGCAGCCTTGTAACACACCTACTTCATGGCCTCTACCCAGGTAAGAATGTAGCAAATGACACTTTTTGAAGATCAAGAAGCATGAGATCACTGAACATGTATAATATTTTTCGCAATTGATTTTTTTCTTTAAACCTCATCTTCTGGGGCGCCTGGGTGGCTCAGTGGGTTAAAGCCTCTGCCTTCTGCTCAGGTCATGATCCCAGGGTCCTAGGATCAAGCCCCACATCGGGCTCTCTGCTCTGCAGGGAGCCTGCTTCCTCCTCTCTCTCTCTGCCTGCCTGTCTGCCTACTTGTGGTCTGTCTGCCAAATAAATAAATAAAATCTTTAAAAAAAATAAACTTCATCTTCTATTTCTACTAAGTTTTGCTTTAGGGTAAAGAGAAATGGATACCGTATGATGTGAGAAAATCGCTACTTGGTAGATCATGAGAAAAGACCTGGAAAATATCACTTCTAATTCTCTCCATCCTGTGATATCAGTCTCCATCAAAAGCAGCTCATGTCCCTCCTGTGCTATAAAACCTTCTGTGACATTATGGGACCAAAGTGGTTACTTTAATTTTAAATGTAATAGGAGGATTACTTAGCCTACACAATGAGATACATAATAAATGCTGGGGGATCAGCAAAGCTTTTCAGGAATATGTGAGCTGTAGTGTTTTGATGATATCTGCTTGTTGTAGACTATTGATTTCTACAAAAAGGTATGATTTCTAAAAAGAGAAGAAATGTGTGAACAAATCCTTTAAAATGAAAATAAGTCCAGTGATGAGAAGGCATTTGATGAAGTGAATCTTGCCTTCATCCTGGGCTTTTCTAAGAGATCCGACTTGCTAATACAAATAATGGTGTTGATACAAATGTTAACTTCTGAAAAAAATCCTTCTTTCAGACTTATATAACTATGTACTCAGTGTTTTATATATATTTATTTATTAATTATAAATATGTCATATTTATTCTAATAATTTTAAGAGGCAGATACCATTATATTTCTCTTTATTTATTTTTAAATATTGTATTTATTTATTTCAGAGAGAGAGAGAAAGCCCATGAGGGGGCAGGAGAAGGGGAAAGAGAGAAACAGATTCCCTCTGAGCAATAGCCAGATGCAGGGCTTAATTCCAGGACCCCAGGTTCATGACTTGAGCCCAAAGCAGTTGCTTAAGCAACTGAGCCACCCAGGTGTCCCCATTATATTTTTCATTTGCACATAAAGAACACATGGTTCATAGTGGTTCACTAAGTGTCCAATGTCACAATACTATTTAGTACATCCGCCAACATTTAGAATCAATTCTTGATCCCACAAACTATCTCTTAAACAGTGTTCCTGCACTACAAATGGCAATTAGGCAAAAGTTGCGCTCTGGGCAATGGCTCTCACTGACTCTGAATTTATTTGGAGCCTGCTTACCCCACTTCTTTTCCATTCCTTTTTTCTATTGTCTCTGTTGGTTTTCATCATCCCCATGGATGATGGTTAATTTTATTTGTCAATGTAACAGCCCATATATCTATGGGCTCTGTATATATGTATATATGTATATACATATATATGTATACATATATACTCTGTATATATGTATACAGGGTGCCCATATATCTGATCAAACATCCTTCTGAGTGTATCTGTGAGGGTGTTTGGGTAAGATTAACATTTACATCAGTAGACTGAGTAAAGCAGATTGCCCTCCCTCAAATGGGTGTGCCTCATCCAATCAGTGAAAAGCCTAAATAAAACAGAAAGGGTGATCCTTCCCTGCATAAGAGGCTTTTTGCCTGACTGCCTTTGAAATGGGACCATGGCTTTTTTTTTTGCCACTGGGTTCTAATTCAAGCATTTGCTCTTCCCGAGTCTCAAGACTGCTGGCTTTTGGACTGAAACTACACCATCAGCTCTCATGTTGCTCAGGTCTTCAAACCTAGCCTAGAGCTACATCATCAGCTATCCTAGGTCCCAGCTTGATGACTCATCTTGTAGATCTTGAGAGCTGCAAGGTTCTATAATTGTGTTAGCTAATTCTTTTTACTAAGTCTCTTTTAATCTCTCTATCATGCACACATACACAGCTATGTTCAGAATCTCAGAGGCAGTTACAGAACCCAAGATGACAATAATAGAATAAAGCACCATAAGACTACAGGCTAGGTTATTAATCCATGGCAAACATTAAGTTCAGTCATCTTCTCTTTGGTGTCTTACCATTTTATTTCTTAGCCCATTCTATATGACCACGCACAAAGATAGTCTTAATACCAAAGAGTTGGGACTTTCCAATGTTTCAGGGAATATCTCCATGACCTATTGATTATATTTACATCAGATTTTATTCTCAACTTTCTTTTTTATTGCCTAATTCCCATGTTTCAATTTGCTTAGCCTCTTTGAGTTAATGCATTTTTTTTACATTTCCCAATCTTCCACTTAAGTCCCTTGTTATATAAAATGCATCATTTCCAATTTTCCCTATATTGGTATTTGATTTAGACACCCAGACCTATAGCTAGATTATCAAGTCCACCTGCCCAGAACAAGGGCTTAGACCATGCATTCTTCAAGACTGCCATGATGATTCTACCTTTAAAGTTGCTGAACTACAATCAAGAAAGAAAAGCAGAGGCTTAGGTGCATACCTAATCAACCACCCAGTTTATCTTTGTGTATACACACAAATGTGTAGAAGAGATAGAGATCACTGGTGAGTATTTAGAAGCTTTGAACTCAGAAGATGATGTAAAAAAGCCATCATATTCACAGGCTTTGCAATTCTATTTTTTAAAAGATTTTATTTATTTATTTGTCGGAGAGAGAAAGTGAGCACAAGCAAGGGGAGCAGCAGGCAGAGGGAGAAGCAGGATCCCTGCCAAGCATGGAACCCAATGTGGGACTAATCCTAGAGTGCAAGAAGGATCATGACCTGAGCCAAAGGCAGACGCTTAACTGACTGAGCCACTCAGGCATCCCAGGCTTTGGAATTCTAGACCAACCCCATCTTGTGGTTGCACTAACTGAAGATATGTTATTGCTCAGAAATCCAGCAGAGTCCCAATATTCTTTCCCATGAATGATTAATTCAGTACCATGCACAAAGGTATCCTTATGCAGATTGCTAGCATACTTATTTTTATTGCTCTAATATCTCCTCTCAATTCCAAATGTGTATATCTGCATACATACCTCAAAGTTAATACATTTAAAAGAGCACACTGTTTTCACCTAAATCCTCCCCTCTGCTTTAGACTCAGCAAATAGTTCCCTCATTCCCTCAAATGTTTCCTTCAAAAGGTGAGGATAGACTTCTCTATTTTTCTTCTGCAAACTCCTATTCCTCAAAAAGTTAGCTTTATTTCAAAAACCTGTCTGAAATGTCTTCTTGCTTTCTCCAGTGACTCTATCTCATTATACATACATTATCTTCATCTGGTCTACTGCAGTAGTCTCTTAATTATTCTTTCTAGGTTTGCATCCTTACAATTCTTCAAAGAGCCATCAGGATGATATGGTAACATTTAAATAAAACTAACCTAGTACTTGATTCAAAATCTTGCGTTGGCTTTGTATTAGCTTCCTATTGCTCCCGTAACAAAATAACCACAAATGCAGTGACTTAGGGCAATGCAAATGTATTTTCTCCCAGTTCTGGATCTCAAAGTCCACATGAATCTCACTGGGCTGCTGCCCAAACTGCACTTTTTTTCTGGAAAATCCAGGGGAGAATCTCTTCCCTTGATTTTTTTTTTCAGCTTCTAGAGGGTTCTAGAGGCTTCTGTTCTAGAGACTATCTGCATTCCTAGGCTTTCCTTCTTCCCTTTCCATCTCCCACATCAGCAATGGAATATCAGGTCTTTGCCAAACACCATCATTCTGACATTGACTCCTACTCTACCTTTGGCTTCAACATTTAAGGAACTCTATGATTACATTGGACCCACCTGAGTGATGCAGAATAAACTCCCTATTTTAAGGTCAGCTTGTTAGCAATATTAATCCTCCGTTGCCACATAAGGTTACATATTCACAATGCAGGAGCTTAAGATAGGCTTTGTGGGACCATTATTTTGTCTGCCATAAGCTTACGAAATACGTTTTAAAAAGATGTAAACTTTTCAAATCCTAAATCTCCCCACTGTTTGACTCCTCCTCACCTCTCTACCTCCCCACATCCCCAACTCCCCATATCCATTTCAGACAGCATTTTCCTTTGCTCACTGGCTTTTAATGGATCTAACCAGATATCACCAGCCTCAGGATTTTTTCACTTGCTGTCCCTTTGTGTGGAAGGCTCTGCCCCACATTGCCCTTGGCTCATTCTTGTCTTTGAGTCTATTTCCTCAGAGAAGTTTTCCTGGCCATTCCATATAAAATAGTTCCAAATGGTACACTCTTTTAATTTATTCCTTCATAGAACTTACTACCAGCTGATATTGCCTTATTCATTTGTTTCCTTGTTTCATGTCTTTTTTTTACCTTCTAGAAAGATAGACACAAGTGAATAGTCTCCTTTTTGTTGTTTTAACAACTTTACCTTCAGAGTTTACAACAGCACCTTGCTTGTAAGTTCTCAGCATATATTTGTTGAATAAATGATTGAATAGTTTTATGAATAAATTTTAAATGAATGTCACCGAATCAATCACACACTTACATTTCTTTTCTCCCAGCAGGAAAAAGGATCTGTCAGTCTATTTTCCATCTCCATAGAGCTAGCCATTATTTCAAAAGGAAGAAACCTTCTATTCCTTGCTCCCTCTGGGATACTGTGCATGTTCCTCTGAGGGCATTTTTAGCTCACAACAAAGTTGTCTTTATTCTGCAGTTCCTAATCCCCTTTTCATCTGATGCTCTGGGAAACAAAAAAGTAGCTGCTCTCTGAGGGATGTACTAGAGAATTACATTAATTTAGAAAACAAGAGAATTTACCAAGAGGTTCTGTGATCTGAATGGGATGTGAAGGTCACTCTGTGCCTCTTTGTAAGTTACATAATGTGCTTTCCTCCATACTTACTTGCATTTCATGCAAATTCTCACTTGTGTCAGTTAGCTACAAATTTGGAAATGTAGCCAATCAGAATATGCTCCAGATAAATCTGAGGCAAAAGCTATTGCATTAGCTCTAATAGAGAACTTCTGCAAGCCTGACGTAAACCCTTTTAGGATCTGTTCTTATTACATTTTAAATCTTTTTATGGATCTAGTCCTGCATCTCTGTTGTTACTTGAGCCTTCAAAGTTAAGAGAACTGGTTCATCCCTTCTAAGATTTTGGTGTACTCATTCCAACCATTTGCATACCCTTTAAGGTGTCTGAGTATAAGAAAAGAAAAAAGGAAATGTTCTCACTTCTCCTTTGACTACTTGTGTTACATAGTTGAAGAATTCAGTGGTGGCAGAGGTCATCTATTCCTTGCTTAGCAGTGTGTACTTAGTAAATAGCAGATACTTGTGCTTAATTGATATTAGCTTAATTAGTTAATTGATGTCTTTAATACTCAGCATCCTGTGAGAATTCAGAATAGATAGCAATGATTAATTTTTATTTTAAAAGAAGATAAACCCTTCAAATAGATTACCAATCATGTATTTTGCTCTAAACTATATATAAAAATTGTGATTTTGCTTGTACTATCAAAAATAGATAGCCTGGCTGCCTAATGCCTTAAGACAAACTTACCACAGGCACTTCTATTCACTTCTACCTTTAAAAAAGAGTGTGGCTATGAAAACCATGTTTCATCAGTGCAGGTAGAACCTTGGCATGACACACTACAAACTTTCCAATAGCACTATTTTTCATTAATCTCCATTTCACGGAGACAGATTCCATTATATGGGTAACTCCCTGAAGAGTTTGACGTCTAGAGCAATTCTCTTCTATATACTTGAGTGCAATACATGATATTTATATAGTCCTACCTTCCAAAGAGCCCAAAGCACTTGATAAATATCATCTCATTGATCCTATCCACTTTTCTGAACAGTAAATGGCAAGAATTGGTATTCCATTTAGCAGTGAGAGAACTCTGGAAACTAAAATGCAAAATGACCAGTAAGAGGGACAAAAGTATCTTGGTCACAAAGCTCAAGTAAAAGCCCTCCTGAGTCTCCAAAATGTATCTTTTCTCTCAGCTATATTATTTCTTTAACTCTAATTCTTAAAGAAACAGTTCTTTTTCTCTTATCCGCTTTGATTTAAATATATATATTTTGACATCAGGCTCAAAATGTTCTTCCCCATGCAACTCTGATAATTTTCCTCAATTTTCAAGATCTACAATATGTCCATCAATGTAATCTTACATGTTGTCAATTTTCTAATCCTGAGATTTTTGTTTTCAGATATCACTCTGTGTTTTGCTATCACCTGGAATTTCTCCACTGCTGAAAATCTCAATGAAAATATATGAACACAGATCGCCATTCTGCCATTCCTTCATTTCTTTACATTTTTCTTTCATTATTTCTTTTACTTCACTGGAGCTTCTAGTCCTTTTCCCTCTTGTTTATCTTAAACTTTTAGACTTCTCTCTGTGTTTGTCCTTTACTGTGTAGCTTGGACACCATGCTCCATTATTCAGTCATTTTCCTAGAAACACAGCTTCCCAATACCTTTTTTCTTTGTATGTTCCTTTATTTACTTGTGGGATAAGAGAGGGTCTGTTCTAAAAATCACAACACCTGGGACGCCTGGGTGGCTCAGCCGGTTAAGCAGCCAATTCTTGATTTTGACACAGGTCATGATCTCTGGGTCATGAGATCAAGTGCCGTGCTGGGCTTCACACTGAGCGTGGGGTCCGCTTAAGATTCTCTCATTCCCTCTCTCTTCACTTCTCCCCCTACTTGTGCACGGACATATGCATGCTAAGATAAATCAATCAGTCAATCAATCAAGCAATAAATCTTAAAAAAATATCACTAAACATTTGAGTTTAACATTATAGAAAATAATAAAAGAAGCATAAGGATTCATGGTAATAAATCCAATGAGGTAACAAATGTATTTTTGGTACTATAGCCAAATAGTTATCAAATCTAAAAGATTTCATCTCTACCTCCTTTCTATCTTAATACTCTACTTCCTTCTATCCTACTCTACCTTCTTCTATCCTACTATCTCTACCTCCTTACTATCCTACTACTTAATCCTACTACCTCAGCTCAACTTTTGGAATAGGCTTCTAGTTTTGCTTTTTTTTTTTCCTATTTATGTTTCCTCCTTTCTTGAGACAATTCTTTATACAGTAATTAAATAATTTCTCTCAAGTGCAAGCATAAACATGTCATTTCCATGTTTAAAATATTAGTAGATTTCTTTTGTTAGATAGTTAATTTTTAATGTCCATATAGAATAAAATTACTCCTCCCATCACATACAATCAGAATTAACCCTAAGTATGTTTTTGTAACATGAAATTGCATCCTCATCTGTCCACAGCTTCATATTGGGCTTCACTTTCTACCACTCTGCTTTACATATTATTTTTTCCAGAAATAAGAGCATCTATACAGTTCTTTTTAAAAAATCACATTGTCCATAACCCTATCTATTCACAGAATCTTCTCTCTACTTAGAATGTTCTTTCCAATAGTGTCTGGTAGAAATATTGTTACCTAATTTCCCCTCTGGGAGTGTTTTCAGTCCTAACTCCATCTCTGGCTCTCCCTTTTATTTATGTCCGTTCAAGGACCTCAATGGGAGCTACTTGTTCAGGGCCCCCTGGAGATTAACATACACACCTTAGAAGTGACCATCAAGGCTGGTATGCTGGGATGCTGGGAGGCTTGCTTTGGTCTCCCGTGGATCTGTTAGGAATAGCATCTTCTTTCCTCTTTCTGATGCACAGATTGTGCCAGGAGAGGTCTGTTAAATGTTAGCTGTCAGTTAGGTGCGTGCAAACCCTTTGAAGTGCATGCAGACCCTCTGATCTCACTACAGTGCCCTCCTGTGTATCCTTTTGCCCTGTAAAATCTGTAGACTCCGGTTTAGGCATTAACAAAGAATAGCTGCACAGCTACAGACTCCCATCCTCCCCATCCTCCTTGTCAGGGAGGATGAAACTCTGGGTGAATCATATGGAGTAGCCTGCTTCATTTTTCAGTCTCTAAGTGACTTCTCAGTTCAGGGGATACTTTACAGTTTACTTCCTACCTTTTAACATCCTCTCAAATACTGGGACACAGTGAACTCTTATCTACCTCTGAGACCTCAATACTTTCATCAAAATGATGAAAATATATTAAAATTTGTCACTGTTTATTTCATAAGAATTAATGCACATTAATTCTTATGAAATGTACATTACATTATGTACATTATGTACATTAATTGCTGCACTAGAACACTTTGTCGTAGTAATATATATGTATAACATTCTCCCTTATTCAAGATTCTGGAATATAGGATCTGTCTCTTATTAGCCTCTGAAATACTAGGGCATAACTCTATACCTGGCAGTTGGCCAGAGCCCAGGAGATAGTTACTAAATAAACCAAATTGGTAAATATTGGCTAGACCAAATCAGGATGTATGTGACAGGAATTTCTTGAAAATGGTAATTTCAAGACATTTCTAGACATGGTAATACAAGCTTACTTCCATTTTATTATTATATCTAAACAAATGCAAAGTTAATAATTCACAGTGCATGAAAAAATGCCTTTACCTCGTGTTCTGACTGCTTCTGCCTCTGAGATCCTTTACCACTGATGGCTTATGCAAATTTCAAATGAGGCTTTTCCCTGGGTCCTAGAGGAATTAGATACTTTGTACAGAACACTGTAAATGTCTAACTTCAATTTATGTTTCCAAAATGTAACAGTGTAAAACCTGCTGGCTAGTTGCCCTTAGGAAAAGAAAATCTTTCCAACTGGATCGTATTCAAACATGATAGGTGGAAAAACCAACTTTCTCTTATTACTATTTTTGTCAGTATCAATAGGTTTTCTAACTGCTGTCACACGTTCTAATTTAAAACCACGTGTTCCTTCCAAAAAATGAGAACTGGGAGTGAAAGGCAAGCTTTAAATGTAGAGTGCTTTACTCTTGAATTACTGCTGAGTACATAGAAAATGAAAATCCTGTTTAAAAGTTCAGGAAGTGTCTGATAAGAAATAAAGAAGTCAGAAAAATAGTTTCTCCTGATAAGCCTACATTTTAAATATATTTCATAGGGCAGTAAATTTCCTGGAAATATTTAAAAAAATAACCAAAATGCCTTACTCAAAATTTGCTTCCCATAATTGATGGCTTTGCAAAATGTAACTGATGGACATACCTATTCCTGAATAAAATTAGCAAATCCCTAAAATGAAGAAAGCAAAAAGAAATAAAAATAATGATCTTTCCTCCAACTTTCTTCTCTCCGTGTGTGTATGTGTGCACGCACAGCGGCACACACGTCTGTCTGTGTCTGTATCTGTGTCTACCCATATCTTTAAAAGTAAAATGGGCTGAAATGGAAGGCAGGTTGCAAAATACTGGTTATTATAGTTCTGTCTTTGCTTCAGTTTGGTTACATGCTTACAGTTTTGAGGTTTGGTAACTCATGTCTTTTTCTATTTCGAAGTGACTTATCTGGGAAGGAATCCAAGATGTCTGTTGAAGAGATCCTATCCTATAAGTTAGACAGCCATGAAAGCATAATTAGCAAGGAATGACATGGTCAGTCAGCTTTATATGTTGGTAATATCATTCAGATAGCTATATGGAGACTAAATGTTAGCAGAGAGCACCAGAGTTAGGAAAACTGATTTAGAAGCTATTGCACTGGCCTTGACAGGAGACTATGGGAACCTGGAATAAAAAACTGAAGGTGACAATGAAGAAAAATAGGGAGATTTGTCCCATGTGTAGGCACTATTGTATACAGAACTTGCTCTGTATACGCATGACATGAGTGAGGAGAAAAAGGTTGCAGATCTGGTTTTCTTGGTATATGGCTTAGTGACTTGGTTAAAGATGGGGTAATTCTAGTGAGTTTAAGAGAGTTCTATATCCCTTCAGTATTTTCATGTGAGGGTCTATAGAATGGGTATTCAGGTTACGGTTCTGTATTTGGTATATGTTTAGAAGGTATTTTGTATATTCATTAAAACTACAGGGATGCTTAAAACATCCCAGATGAGGGTTTAGAGCACTGTTTATTAATTTTTGATTGTTACAGATAATAGCTTTGAGGATTAGAGCAAATGCATGACTCCTAATTCAGAATTTTGTATTCAGTACCAAGGGATTTGTGTTCCTGTAAGAGTATTCGTTGACCCCAGGTTAAGAACCTCTTGAGTGGGGTGCCCCAGTCATTAAGCGGTTGCCTTCAGATCAGGTCATGATCCCAGGACCCTGAGATGGAGCCCTATATCGGGCTCCCTGCCCATCGGGAAGCCTGCTTCTCCCTCTCCCACTCCCTCTGCTTGTGTTCCCTCTCTCACTGCGTCTCTCTCTGTCAAATAAATAAAAATCTTAAAAAAAAAAAAAAAAAAGGAAGAACTTCTTGAGTTACACAAAGTATAGGAGGAGGAATAGTAATAAAACTTGTAGGGAAACTACTCAGTAAATCATTAAAAACTCAACTTCAGTATTGACTGAAAATGTTTTCTGTGGTGAGATCATCTCCGTTGGATATTTCCCTTAAAGAATAAATCAACCCTTGACTCTATGGATTAATGAATTTGTTCATATATCATGATCTTGAAATGTAGCAAAGATAACTTTAAAGAGAAAATAGAGAAATTTATTTTCTAACTCAGGGGATGATTTTAATGATGACATAAATTGTACTATCTCCAGGAAATTCATAGTGTTACTTGCTTGAAGCCCAAACTATATTCTTTTAAGCTTTTATAAGTAACAGAGTTCTTTGATGCTTAATTAAGGCTTTTGGCATTACCACCACACCAAGTTTCCTGCCAATATTAAACAATTTACTCCATAGCTAAAAATAGCTCTGGTTACATTGAAATTGACAGACAATGAAGCAGTAGTTGGGAGTGTTTATTGAATACCATGCCCCAATTTTGTTAATGAAGGTATACATCATGCTCCAGTTGGTACATTATTTGCAAAGCCAGGAATAGTTCCAATTCCTATGGCTGGTGCCAAGATCTATAATTTAGTCAGTAAAGAGAAGACACGTGCTGCAGGCATGTGCCACCATAACAGCGGGGAATCCTGAGCCCTGGGAGAGAACTGCTCCAGGATGAATATCTGCCAGTTTTTAGGTCTCCTAATTTCATCACTGCCCCATTAAATTCTAACTTTCTTAACTAAAATAACATTTCCTGAATGCCATATGCCAGACACAACACTAAGTGAGGAAGGAGGTAGGAAACTGGGAGCAGCAATCTTGACACGACATTCTCTCTACTATTTGGTTCATTTAAAACAGAGAGTTGTCTCTTTCCAGAGCTATTTTATTGCTGTTTCTGATTTGGAGATCCTAATATTGCAGTACTTTTTTATTTTTTTGTACAATATGTCTACTAATTAAAATACAAAGATCAGTAAGAGAAAACCTAATTAACAGTGGAAAAAAGTATTTTTAATTTTACTCATTAAAAGTCCTGAGAAAGGTGATTTCATACATAGTTCAAGAGTTCAAAGAGATCACCAGCCTGGGTTTCTTTTTTTACATTATTGCTCTGACATGTTCATGTATATTGATTCCTCTTTCTTAATGTTTTGATCCCTGAACATAGGATGAACATTTAGGCCAGGAGTGATGATGACTTGTAAAGGAGAAGACACCAGATGTTGTCTCAACATCTAAATATCCATTATATGAAGAAAAAGTAACATTTTAAACTAATTTTAATTAAATTCAGACTTAATGTACATACTTAACAGTTTTTATAGCATTTATTGCTGATAAATTTTAAGCCAATTCAAACATCCAATTATGTATTACAATATGCAATGAAACAGTAATCTATAGTCTACATAATTTTTTTAATTAGAGAGCATTTATTGAACAGATAGACAATATTCATGTTTATAGGCAAGAAAACATTATTTCTCATTGAGAGAAACCAAATACTATATGTTAACTTAAGCTAACAACAGGACATATAACTTCATACTACATACTTACTCTGAAAACAAAGTACAGTGTATTAAGAAAGATTGCTTTGCTTTTACTTCTCAGGGATTTAGTGAGACCATTTATACTTGCTTACTATTTGTGTCCCAGGACCTTTATGGATATTTTGCATTATGCTCAGCCATAATATTATATCACTTTATCATCACTATGAATATTCATTTATTGCTTGTAATAAAAAAAAA